>OZ005660.1:23292177-23442177 GCA_963930645.1 Salticus scenicus
GTATCAGCCACCGATGGCTGACATGGTACTTAACGTGTTAACTTGATGCCAGAGAGAAAAAAGTACTTTTCTTGGGATTTGTAAAATTTAGGCACAACAAAAAGTTGCAGACTACAAAAAAAAAAAAAAAAAAAAAAAAAAAAGCCATGACGTCAGAGCACAGCTCCTGACTCACAAACGCACGCAAGCACTCGAAAAACCTTATATGTTAGATTAAATACGCATGATCGTTACCCAAAAGTTGACAAATTTTGATTTTTAGTTTCAATTGCTTTATCTATCATAAAAGTCTTTCTTTTCAAATATGCATTTTAATTTCATGCCAAAAGAAAAAAATGTACTTTTCCTATTGTTTATAAAATTTCGGCTCGACGCAAAATTGCACATAAAAAAAAAAAGAAAGAAAGAAGAAGAAAGAGAAGGGGGGGGGGGGGTAAGTGCGTCGGAGCCATAGACATTATATAGATAGACCATGCATCCCCCCCCCCCTCATTATCTGTCTGCGGCATGAATTAGGTTCCCCTTCCCCAGCGAAATTATCACGCGATGCAGACCTGGAGAGAAAGACGAGAATGAATATTATGTGATTTTTTCCGTAGGAAAGAAAGTAGTTTTGAGTTTTTTTTAATTTCTGTATTGTACACACATTTTTTATTTATGGCTTTAGATTTACGCATCGTTGGAAAGCTAAAATGTCATAGATTAATTATAAAAAAATTTCTTTTGTGAGAAACCATTCTGAAAGGGAGAATTTTTTGTTGGAATTCTTACGAAAATAAGTGCTTTCTTATGGAAGAATCTCCCTCAACTGTCTGTCACGTGACATACGGCGCTAACCACAAAGGATGAAGGTTTCAGATTACACCTTCATGTTGAAGACATTCACTATAATGAGAAGTCCTATTGGTGGCGTAGTCTATATATATAAAGTCTATGGTCGGAGTACACTTACTCACACAAACGCATAGACCTTATATAGATAGACTACGCCACCAACAGGACTTCCCATTATAGTGAATGTCTCCAACATGAGGGTGTAATCTGATACCTTCATCCTTTGTGGTTAGCTCCGTATGTCACGTAACATAGACTTGAGGGAGATTCTTCTATAAGAAAGCACTTATTTTTGTAAGAATCAAACAAAAAATTCTCCCCTTCAGAATGGTTTTTCACAAAAGAAACTCTTTTATAATTAATCTATGACATTTTAGCTTTCCAACGATGCGTAAATCTAAAGGTTTAAATGAAAAATATGTGTACAATACAGAAATTAAAAAAACTCAAAACTACTTTCTTTCCTAAGGAAAAATCACATAATATTCATTCTCGTCTCTCTTTCCAGGTCCGCATCTCGTGATAATTTAGTTGGGGAAGCTAGCTCATCTCGTGGACAGATAATGAGGCGGATGCGCGGTCTATCTATATAAGGTCTATGCACAAACGCATGACAGGACGCGCAAAACCTTATATGTTAGATTAATTACGCATGGCTGTTAGCGTTACCCGAGAAACACCACGAGGAGGTCGCCATGCATCGTTTCTCATGGGGAGTTTTGATAAGGCAGGCCCCCTTGCCTACTGCCAGGAGAGTTTTGATATCCAAGTTCTTACTTTTACTACTAGTCTTTTGTACTGCGAATGCAACAGCAACATATTTTTAAAAAATTCCTCAATTTTTGAAATTTCTTTTTTCTATTACGTCGTGGTGAATTAGAGATGGGTTCATTTTCAATGGTTGAGTCCACTACCTGTGACAGAATTGATTCCGCTTCGATTGGCAACGTAGGTTCGTCAATATCAGTCACAGGCAGTGGGACAGAAACTAGTTCGTTTTGGTTTTTATTAAGCACGTCCACTGCCTCAGAAAGAACTGATTCCCCTTGGTTTCCCCTAGGTTCGTCAGTTTCAGTCACAGGCAGTAGAACAGAAACTGGTTCGTTTTGGTTTTTATTAAGCACGTCCACTGCCTGAGAAAGAACTGATTCCCCTTGGTTTCCCCTAGGTTCGTCAGTCTCAGTCTCAGGCAGTGATTCAGAAATAATAGGTAGGTATCCAAATTTTGGCAGAATTTTAAGCTTGGGATGCTTGCAAGGACGACGCGTATTTAAAGCTGAAATATAAAGATTTTTCTTGCGTTTTAAAATGAAATTTTTATTACTATATATTCTGCTGTCGAATTCGGGAAGGGAAATTGATTCTTCAGTTATTGGATTAGCATTACTTTCATTTTGATTAAAGACATTAGCATTTTTAAAACTAATATTGTGCGGAGGATTAGATGTAAAAAAAGATGAATGATTAGACTGAAAACTTGGAATATCATAGCTCTCACGTCCAGTATCTGGACAGTCATAACTTTCGAGAGCATCATTCGATGAATGGTACTCGGAAAGTTTAAAAGTAATCCAATTGAGGAGTTTTAACACAAAACAACCCAATAAGAAAGCACCTAAGAATATTAATATCGTCATTCTTAGATGAGAGTCAGAAATTAGACTGAAAAAAATTGTTAAAAAAATTGTTAAAAAGTGAAGCATTTCATTGTTGTAATATATACATATACATGTCCATTGTAAATGCTGTTAACAATTGTTGCAGTTGTTCTTTCAATTGTTGAATTGCAATAATGGGTACATTCTTTTAACAATACAATATTTAATTATATTAGAAACACTTTAAACACACGTAAAATTAAATTTTATTTAAACGATGTTAAAAAATTTTATCCGAAGCTTTTCGCTTTAATAGTAAAGCATCATCAAGGATTTTTATTGCAAAATTTATTTTTATTTAAAAATCCCTCGTGATGCTTTACTATTAAAGCGAATAGCTTCGGATAAAATTTTTTAACATCTTTTAAATAAAATTTAATTTTACGTGTGTTTAAAGTGTTTCTAATATAATTAGCAAATGACACGTGTTCAATTTAACTGTTTTTTTTTTAGAGATTATTTATAATACAATATTTGATAATTTTTTTTACAAAACGAACATAGAAATTGTATTTAAGAAAATGATAAGGACTTTTGATGATAAAAACCAAAATGTTAGAATACAATTTTTTTTTGTGAAATATAACAAATATTTTAGATATAACTGGCAATATGGTTTCAAAACATAACTTTAGTAATGAAAAACTAAAAATAAGTAATGAAAGAATTTTCAGAAATAGATTTTTTAAAAAGTAAAGAAAATATAAATAAAAAGAACAATGCATATATTACCGTATAAATTTATTTAAGAGTAAAGTTATCTTCTAGTGTTTGAAAAAAAAAAATATATATATATATATATATATATATTTGTCAACACTTTATGGCGAATGTTTTTTGTTTTTCTTTTACCCACGTGTGGCAGAGAATATATAGTTTTCGGATCAAGTTTTAAAAAATGATATAAAAAAGTATAAAATCACTTTTAAAAACACGTATATAAAAATTTCTTTATTAAAACCAGACACAAAGCTTTTCGCTATTATCAAAATAACATCATCAGGTGTTCTTAAGTAACATAGTAGCCAGGAATATATAATTAAGAAGTTCAATACGGTTAAAGTTAAAGAAAGTTTAGTCCACAAAAGGTCGCACAGGAACTACATGGCAAAAAACTTGAAAAAAAAAAAAAAAAAAGATTTCAATACAATTTTCAATAATCTTACGAGCACAGCGTGTGCCATATTGTATGAAGAGATGCAGCATCCTTAGAGTTAATAACTTTATTGTATTTGATAATATTTATTGCTTCTGTCAATCTGTCTGCCATATTATCAAGCGTGAAAATTTATTTATTTATTGTCGAAAAAAATGAACTGGAACACTTTTCTGGCAACAATTAAATCTAAAATTAATATTTAAATGGCTAATTTTCAAGCTATTATAAAGAAATTATTTTCACATTTTAATTAATTTAAAAAAAAAATCAAAAATCTAACAAATATAAAAAGAATCTCGAATGTTGTTCTCGAATGCTTTTTGATTACTTAAAATATTTCATCTCTTGCAAAAGTGAAACATCTATATTTGTCTTTAAAATTTACTGATTGATGAAACGTTTATATTTTTATAACCATGTCCTTTGAAGAATAAATATTTATTTTATGATTTTTAGGAATCCAGTGTTTTTTTTTTTTTTTTTTTTCTGTCACTTAAATTTTTATTTTGTGCGTTTTAGTAACTAAAAGAAAATAATATTAAAAAAAAAAAAAAAAAAAAAATGAAAATTTCTTAGGATACTGTTTGGACAATGAAATATTTTCTTTTACAATTGACATCTTATCTATTAACTATCTGCAAGAGATGTAAGCCACCGACTATCGAAACCATGACCATCGCATTAACAACTTGACTCTTTAACTGACTAATGGCCTTATTCACCATTAACTTCAACTGCCGGTTCAAAGCAAAAACTTAAAAAACGTCTATAGGCAGAGTGCAGCCTTCCAAGAAAATTCAACGTGCTATTTCTGCCATCTAGCGTCAGAGTTTTCATATAATGTTTGATTGGTTATCTTCAGCTAAAAAAATCTGAAAATAATATTGCCGCTAGATGGCAGATGCAAATTGTCAAATTTTGCTAAAAAGTTGAACCCTGACTTTATACGCTTTTCAAGTTTTCGTGTTCAACCGGGAGTTGAAGTTATTGGTGAATAACCTCCGTTAGTCATTGACCGACATAACAGATTCCTCACATTTACTTCAAAATGGGATCGCCTTGCTTTTTAGTGTGACATGGAAACACTATGGCAAAATCCAATTTCAATAAAACAAAAACTTCTAATTAAAAGAAAAATAATAAAAAAATCGAAAATAGGGCTTCGAGGTGCATCAGAAGAGGTCATTAGGAACCACCTTGCAAATTTGTGTAGCTCTGTCATCAGCACTTTTCTCCTAAAAAGCTCCAGACATACACCTCGCGACAAAAAGATAGGTAGAAAGGGTTTTTTTCTTTGATTTTTCATAAAATAACATTATCTAAATTGTGCTTATCATTTATTATTATCATAAAATAACACTATTCCCGGACTAATTTATCTTTTAAGACTAATTTAGATAGATTTTAAGACTAAAATTTTTCTAATTTAAGACTACACACCGCGACAAAAAGATAGGAAAAAAGTTTTTTTTTTTTTTTTTTTTTTTTTTTTTTTTAATTTTTGAATATGATTATTTTGAATATGATTCAAATATTTAATATGTTTTTGATATGATAATATTTTGTTATGATAATAAATGATCAGCAGAATTTAGATAATGATATTTTATGAAAAATTAAAAAGAAACCCTTTGTTCCTATCTTTTTGCCGCGGAGTGTAGTCTTAAATTAAAAAATTTTTAGTCTTAAAACTTTTCTAAATTAGTCTTAAAACAAAAATTAGTCTGGGAATAGTGTTATTTTATTTTTATGATAATAATAAATGATAAGCACAATTTATATAATGTTATTTTATGTAAAATCAAAGAACAAACCCTTTGTACCTTTTTGTCGCGGGTGTATATACACACTGACTCGTGTCACACACAAACACATCTTATTTTATTATATGTAGTAGCAGGTTACGCCCGCTTCGCTGGCCACTATATTTAAATTGTTTTCTAAAGAATCACTGCTTATTTTTTTATATCACATTATAAATAAAAACTAAACATTGTAATCGCCCTAAACCTTGCTTCGGGTACCTAATGCTTACGGCAGGTCTTTTTCCGTCCGCACTGTATCGGGTCTAGGTTATCATTGCCTGCAGAAAGGTCTATTCCGGGTACTTCACTTTGGGTATTTATCGGCGAAAGGTAGATTTGTTATTATTTAGGAACTACAATTTCAAAGATGACTGTACATCAGCATCTATTAGATATTTTAGTTTTATCATTCAGTAGCAAAATTTCATTATTCGCGTGAAAATATATTTCTTTTTTTTTTTTTTTTTTCTTTTGCTGAAAAGAATGAACTGGAAAACTTTTTTGGCAACAATTAAATTTAAAACTAATATTTAAATGGGTAATTTTTAAGCTATTATAAGGAAATTATTTTAATATTTTAATTAATTAAAAAAAAAAAAAAGATAAAAAATATATAAAAAGAATCTCGAATACTGTTCTCGAATGCTTTTAAAATATTTTGATTAGTTAAAATATTTCATCTCTTGCAAAAGTGAAACATCTATATTTTTCTTTAAAATTTACTTATTGATGACACGTTGATTTTTTTAAGCTATACCTCTTCAAGAATAAATATCTATTTTATGATTTTTAGGGCTGCAGTGTTTTTTATTTTTATTTTCGCTTAAATTTTTATTTTGTGCGTTTTAGTAACTAAAAGAAAGCTTTAAAAAAATTTTAACAGAATTTCTTAGGATACTGTGTAGATAATGAAAGGTTTTCTTTTACAATTGACATCTATTAATTATCTGCAAGAAAAGTAACACATCCGTCACCGAGTATCGAACCCACGACCATCGCATTAAGAGCTTTACACTTTAACCGACTGAGCCATTGAACAACGTAACAGGTACCTCACATTTACTTTCAAATGGAAACGCCTTGTTAGTTCCCCATCATACTATAGGTATGGGGAACTTAGGTAATCGTGCAAATTTTTAATTCCCCATCATACTATAGGTATGGGGAACTTACGTAATCGTGGAAATTTTCGACCTCGGTTTTTTGACTTTTTTACACGTTTTCAGGAGTGAGGAATCCGAAAATGACAAAATTTGTATGGTGTCTGTCTGTAGGGTGTCTGTTAGTGTGTTAGTCCGTTAGTTTGTTAGTCTGTGTACACGATATCTCAAGAACAAATTGTCGCAGAGAGATCAGATCAGTTTTAAAATATTACTTTCGACACTGGCAAGAACCCTATTCATTTGCAGCATTCGAATTTAAAAACTTCAGCAGTTATTCGAAATTTACGATTTTCTTAACATGGGAGAATAGGACAAAAATTCACTTAAACGTGCATTAAATGGGAAATTTTTACTGTAAAAATGTCAGACTAGTTTTAAAATATCAGTTATGAGGCCGGAATGAACATCAGTAACTATAAATATGCTACTTTGAAAATTTCGCAAGTTATTGGAAATTTATGAATTTCTTAACATGGCAGTATAGGGCAAAATTTCACATAAACGTCAATTTTGAGAGATATTTTCATCGTAAAGACGTCAGACTACTTTTGAAATATTATTTAGGACACTGGCATGAGTATTAATGACTATGAATTTTCCAATATAAAAATTTCGTAAGTTATTGGAAATTTACGAATTTCTTAACACGGCAGAATAGAGCAAAATCTCACATAAACGTCAATCTTGAGGGATATTTTCATCGTAAAGATGTCAAACCACTTTCGAAATATTATTTAGGATACTGGCATGGATAGCATAGACTATGATTTTTCCAATTAAAAAAATTCGTAAGTTATTTGGAATTTACGATTTACTTAACATGTCAGAACAAGGCAAAATTGAGCATAAACTTCCATTTTGAGGATCATAAATACATTAGTCAACTTCAAAATTTTTATGATATTTGTTTGAACATGATTGAATACAAATATTCTAATAGGAAAATTTCGCAAATTATTCGTAATTTGCGATTTTATCAACATAGCGAAATTGTAAATTTTTCATATAAATATGAATTTTGAGAATTATTGCATTGGAAATAGTAGCATGAAAACTAAACAACGGAATTGATCCTGATAAAATAAATTAATAGATTAGAATAAGATAAATATATCGAAGTGAACGGTGGATAGCCTATTAGGCGGGGATTTCATTCTGTCACTGTATCAAGCTTTGGTCAAATTTATTTCTTTTAACATGATTATAAAATATCTCGTACTAGAAATTTATGAGAACATAAATATGATGGGGAACTGAGCAGAGTCCACCTATGCCAACTAGTTTTTTAGCGTGACACAGAATCACTACGGCAAAATCCAATTTCAATAATAATAATAATAAATCTTCTAATTAAAGAAAACTAATCCAAAATTCGAAAATTGGACTTCGAGGTGCATCAGAAGATGTCATTATGAGCCTCCTTGTAAATTTGTGTAGCTGTGCGATCAGCCGCTTTTCTAAAATGCTCCGGACATACATGCACAATGACACACACACACACAAACATCTTATTTTATTATATGTATAGATATAGATAGATGCGATATAAAAAATAAATAGTAATTCAATTCTACTGAAATTTTTTTTTAAATATAGTGATCAGCGAAGCGGACGTAGTCTGCTAGTTTTTCAATATATGTATATGTTATCGTTAAAGTTCGAAAGCCGTTAATATGCAAATTACCTAACTAATCTGCAGATTAACTAGGGTCATCCGTTAAATTTCGGAATCAAGAGTTTTCCGCATTTTAACTAAGTAATCTGTACATTAGCGGTTTCCGTATCATTGAAGTTCAAAAATTTGTTTCTCTCATATCCTTTCCCTACTCCTTCGCCCTCTCTCTCCACTTTTAGTTTGGTGTCGCCGGTTATTTTTATTTCTTACTAATAAGAAGCTAGCAAAAGATAACATGTGGCATATTTACGTTTGTAAAGCTATAGAGTTTCTCCACTCTAAATTTCATTGGATGCTTCGCTGAGGCACAGGCATGCGAACTATTATTAAGTATATTTCTCCCACTTCCTTACAGGATCACTGTAGTGGTATTTTGATCTTTATACAAATAATCTTGCAAGCTATCGTTCAATTGAAGTGTTTTCATGGCTTCTCCCGTTAATGAATGAGCTTTTTAGCACTACTAAAATGATGGAACCTTAGCTCGAAGTTTCCACAAAATTTTCAGGCCACTTTGAAGTATGAGAATTATCCATCTTTTTTTGCTGCTGCTACTTAACCTCAATCCTATTTAATCACGACACATTACTAAAAAGTACGATAAATGTAGCTGTATAAAAATATGGTAGCAAAAATACTGAAAATTTTTCATCTGTGGAGTGTTCTGAGAAAAGGGTGGAGATTTCGAGTTAGATGAAACCCAGCGCCAAAATAATGGTTAAAATTAAAAATGCATGTTTACGTACCTGATAAAACCCTAATTAATATTCGGTAAAATTGTTAGTACCGCTCCATTTTTATTAAGCCATTTAATATTTAGAGTAATTATCTTCACATGCAATTGTGATTAAATGAGAAGAAAATTTTTCTGAAAAAAGACTGATGAGGAAAAAAAAAAAAAAAAAAAAGAGGCAGCACTAAAAAGTTTACAGAATATTAATTAGAATGGTGGCAGGTATGCTATTTAGCACTAATCTTTTGGTGAAACGTTGGACTACTATTTTTAACAATGTGGATTTTTTTTTTTTTTTTTTTTTTTTTTACAACAACTGAAAAACAACTGAATTACAGTTGAAAAACAATGTACATTACATTCGTTTTTTCAGTTTCATATCAATTTTATAACTGTTATCTATTTCTTTTGCAGACGATCCTCGTTGGAGATAGTGGTGTAGGTAAAACAAGTCTTTTGGTCCAGTTCGATCAAGGGAAATTTCATACGGGAGCTTTCTCTGCAACTGTTGGAATAGGATTTACGGTGAGTCATAAATCATATTTTTACAATAAGTTTACTGGTTAACACCATGGGTATTTTTAAAATTTTCTCAATACTATTTAAATGTTTTCGTAAGCAAATTAAGAGGACTAAAGAAAACGAAAAATGATCAAAAATAATCAATTGCTATTATTATTATTATTATTATCATCATTAAAGATGTGATTAAAAGTTTTATTTATTTATTTTTTAATTTAATGAATTACAGTTTTGTACTTTAAAACTTTAAGAAAAGTGTTATTTAAGCACAATTCTTTTTTAAGTGTTTTATTAAAATTATTCTGAAAATAGTTATAAAATAATGAAATAACATGTTATATGATTGATAATGTTTAGTGACTCATTTCAAAAATAACAATAAGCATAAAAGAAATCATCTGATATAACACACAGAATGGATTTTAGAGTGTTTCTATTTATTATTTATTTTGAACACTAGATGTCACCACTACAGGAATCGTAACAAAGGTACCACAGATTAGAAAAATTGATGTGAATAAAAAGTTAATATGCAAAGGAATCTGGTTGTTCATAGCGCGCTTTTGTGATATAAGTACATGTTTATGGAAGCAAAAAAAAATAATCACTTAACAATGTCATACTTAATAATAATAATAATAATAATAAAGCCCTTTAACGGTAGAATACTTAAAAATAAAATGAAGGGGGAAAAAAAATTGAAATTTTTTTATTTTTTCTACTCGCCGTTCTTCTTTAATCATCTCTGCTAATTATTAATTTTACTTTTATGATTATTTATGATTATTGTTTAATTCCATGACTTTTAATACTTTTTGAAAAGGTATTAAAAATTTTTAACTTAAAATGTAGAAATATTTCTTTTCTTAATAACTTAATACAATTTTTGAAAAAAAAAAAAAAAAAAAAAAAAAAAAAACTTGTTGATTTATGTCTCAAAATTTCCAGGCAAGAAATATTTTTATGTTTAATAATCGTATGAATTTTTTAATACCATTTTATTTTCATTCATTATAATTTTTATTGTGAAATAAATTGCAAACCACTTGAAGACTTGAATCTTTAGAAGATTTAGATACCGTATGTCCTAACAATAAAACAATTCATGTAATTACATTATAAATTAAACATCACATTAAAATAATCTTGCATATAAAGATAAATTTAATTGAAAATTATTCTGAAAACAAATTCTGAAAGGAAATAAATAAAATTAATAATTAAACCTTTAAAATAAGTTTAATAAATGATATTTTTACTGAGAAATAAAAAAATAATATGGAATAAATATTTTTTAATAAATACCAAATATATAATTTAATAAATAAATAAATTCAATAAATATATGTTATAAATAAATTTTCAAAACACTCATACATATCTAATTAAGATAAATTCTAATTTTTTAGCTTAGTTTACTTCCTCATCTTATTTTAAACAAAAATCTTTCATTAATATATCCACCAGAAAAATATTTGAATTACTGTAGCAGTGTAATTTTTGAGTTGAAAAAAAATAATTTTCTGTCAACAAAAAGGAACAAACCTTAGTGCACTGAAACGTAATAGATCAAATGTAATTCATTATAATATTCAGAAAGAAAGAAGAAAGGAAAGGTAAAATAATTAGCATTATCCAAAGAAAACTTATCTCTGCAATGTTAAAATCGATTGGAAATGTTAATTATTGTGTGCTTATTTATAGTTTCCTTTTAATTTTTTAAAACTTCATCGAAATATTTTTCTTAATTCATACATTGATAATTTCTTTTTTTCATGATAGTTAGTGTATAATATTTATTTATTTATTTATTTTTTTAAAAATTATGAGACGAGTTTATATGTATGAGTATTTTATAAAGTGTAAATGTTTTATACTATTGACTTTTTATACATATAAGTTCTGAATGTTGTACATATGTATATCTCTGGGTTAAAAAAAATAAAAAAAATAAAAATAAAATAAATAAATAAATAAATAAAAATAAAATAAAATAAAGTTAAAAATTATGTTGATGAAATTAACTAATTATCATTAACTCTAAACAGCAACATATGACAAGTATAATAAATAAGTAAATAAATAAATAAATAAATAAATAATCCATTTTTTTTTTATGAATAACAGAATTGGAAAATACGTATTTTATAATTATCTAAAATTTGTCAAAACACTGAATTTCTAAAAGAAAATAACTAACATAATAACATTTGTAACTTAACAAAAAACAGGGGGGAAAAATAATAAAATAAAATAAAATAAAATTCCTACAAATGATTTTTTTTTTTTTTAAATAAATATATCTATAAAAATTTCGAAGAATATTCAAGTTTATTTTATTTATTTATTTATTATTATTATTATTATTTTAATTTCGTATGCATATTACGAAAAAATAATAAGTAATAATCTAAATAATAATATTTTTTTATAATACGCATTGCTTCCTATTATTTCTGGTATTTTTGGTTACTGCGCATAACTTTATGTATTTCATCATAATTTTATGTATCTGTGCTTTGAATGACTATTTGTTTTGAAGCTATACTTTTCAGATTTCTTTTCGTACCGATTTTGATGAAACTGAAGAAACGTAGTTTCTTTTCAAAATCACTTAAATGCCAATATACTTTCAATGAGCACCACGCGCAACAGTTGGTTTCATTTTCCACACGTCACAAACAGATGGCACCACTTTGAGATCAACACTTTGAGATCATCCTAACTCTGAAACTCCGAAGAACGCAACAGTTGGCAATAGCCACGTTTAGTCCAAGATCGCAAACAAAACTATCCCCATGGCAGATGGGCATAAAGTGATTCACCGGCGGTTGTCCAGGGATTATAGTGATTCATCTGATGAGTCCGACAAAGAGGACCAGAGGACCACCCCGAAAAAGACCAATACCGGACCACCACCGTCAAAAAAGGTCCCGGAAAAAAATGGATTGGTCCTAAAACCGTCGCTGAGTTTAGAACCATACGATGTAGCTTTCAAGGTAAGAGAAAGTTTTTAAATCATTTTTTTTTTATCTTTAGCTTGACATTTTTATGATATGCATGCATGTTTTATTTATGTGTAGTAACTCTGCAACCATGCTGCAAGAAAACAGCTGTTCTATTATAGCTGTTTTCATGTAACTGGAACTTTTTTAGTTTGTGGTTATTAATGCCGGGTGTTATTTTGAGGATTGTATGTTTTTGTTAAATTTTCAGAGAGAGTGAGTTTTTTGATTGAAAAGGGAAATTTTTATGTTCCTTTTATAAATGCATGTGTTTTAATATATATATATATATAAATATATAAAAGTAATTACGATAAAGATACTTGACAATTAAAAGAGAGAGAGGGAAAAAAAAAAACTATTTTTTTTTAATACCTTACCTCTTTTATCAACCTTATTTTATATTATTATTAGGATAATTGGTTAAATTTTTATTATTTTTCTATAAACTATTTACGAAGTATCTTTATTTATTTATTTATTTTAAATCTTAACTTTTAAGTGTGTTTCTAATTAAAAAACATATATTTTATTTTGGAATCGAATAACTTTTAAAAGGTTTGAAAAAATTACTTAAATTGATTTGCAGAAGAAACTGGTAGTTCTTAATGCGCCTTTTGTTATACATGTTTTTTTTTTTTTTTTTTTTTTTTTTTAACCTTAACTTTTAAATTAGTTGTGTTTGTAATTAAAAACATATATATATGTATACACATATTATTTTGGTATCCAATAACTTTTTGTAGGTTTGAAACAAATTATTTAAATTGATTTGCAGAAGAAACTGGTAATTTTTAAAGCGTCTTTTGTTGAACATGTTTTTTTTTTTTGTTTTTTTTTTTTTTAATCTTAACTTTTAAATTAGTTGTGTTTTTAGTTAAAAACACATGTATATATATATATATATATATAGATATACATAATATTTTGGAGTCGAATAACTTTTTAAAGGTTTAAAACAAATTACTTAAATTGATTTAAGAAAAAACTGGTAGTTTTTAATGCGCCGTTTGTTACACATGTTTTTTTTTTTTTTTTTTTTTTTAGTCTTTTAATAATATAGTTGTGTTTCTATATTATTTTGGAATCGAATAACTTTTTAAAGATTTAAAAAATTACTTAAGTTCATTTGCAGAAGAAACTGGTAGTTTATAATGCACCTTTTGTTATATATGTTTTATAGAAAGAAAAAGACGTTTAAGGATGTTCTATTTAATAACAATAATAATAAAAGTCATTAAAACAATATATTGCTTAACAATTAGGGGGCGACGCACTTGAATGAATTTTTTAAAAATTTCTACATACCATTCTTTTTTAATATTCTCTGATAATTATTATTATTGAGGTTAATTAAGATAATATTTTGAATTTCTTCAATTATATACCATTTTTTTAAAAGTATGAAAAGTTTTTAACTTAAAATTTAGACATATTTCTTCTTTTGAAATTTAAATCGTCCTTGAAAAGAACGATTTCTTAAAAAAAATAGAAAAAGTATTTTAAGAAGATGATTTATAGAAGGGACTGGTAATTTTTTAATTATAATTATTATTACATGTAAAAAGCGAAATAAATAGGAAAGGAATTTTGCATTAATATAACAGCAATTAGGGGAGGGGAAAATGCATGTAACATTTCATTATTTTTTCTACTCATCGTTTTCAGTTTTCTTTTATAATTATTGCTATTAAAATTATTTATGATATTTTTTAAGCTGTTTAATATATATATATATATATATATATATATATATATATATATATTAGTAATACAATATTATCAGTGCAAAAATTTGAAATTTGAAGATGATTTAATTTCAGTATTAAAACAATTATTCGGATCATAAGCGAAGACTACCCAAATCAAACCAAATAAAAAATAAAGTAAAATCGAAATGAATTATTGGAAATTGGAATGAGAAAAAAGCAATATTTGCATTCTAACGTTTTCAAGGGCCTGGTAGAATGCAAATATGCTAAAAAATGGATGTTTTTCTGTCACAAAGAAAGCAAAAGCTTCTGTTCACAGGCCCGAAACACCCATAGTAAAACCAGAAAAAATGAAGATCAAAATAAAACAATTCACTAAAAATGATAATCCAAAACCATTTAAAATCATAGATCAAAATAAACTCACCATTGCAAATAATAATTCAAAATTACTTAAAAAATTATTATTGAAAAAGATGCTACTCAAAGTTATAATAAACGAGACACATGTAAAAATTTAACAAGCAGATATCAATTAAAAGCACAGTTAGTCAGTTCAAAATAGCAGTGAACTATTATAGCAGTGAATTCAAAATAGCAGTGAACTATATATATATATATATATATATATAAATGATTGATAACTTTAATAAACTTTAACCTTAACATTTTAGTATTTAATAGATACATCTCAATACCAACACAACAAAAATAAAACTGATAATAACATATTGCTAAAACTATCACAAAAAGGTTACGATACATGTTAGGATCCAATAAGAGACAAAAACAATTTAAATTACTTACGCCCACTTGAACAACAACAGCAACAACAACAACAACAACAACAATAATAATAATTAAAAAAAAAAAAAAAAAAAAAAAAAAGGACCATTAAACATAATGGCGGAGAAAGTAATTAAAGAACTTCAGAATAATAATTGGAATAAAAAATGGATTAATAATTGAAATAAAAAATGCTTAAAAGTAGAAGTATTAACTCATCAGGGGACAAGTACTTCATAAAGCTGTGAAAGCTGCAACGATTTCGTAAAACAATATAGCTAACAATAGCAAATTTATATTGTTCAAGTCTATACATATATTAAATTATGAAAAGTTTTTAAGTTAAAAATCAGAAATATTTCTTCATTCAAAAACTTAAATCATTTTAGGGAGGAATAATTTTTTAAAAAATTAGTAAAGCATTTTAAGAAGACGATTTTCAGAAGAGATTGGTAATTTTTAATTATTTTCTTTCTTTCTTTTCCTTTTCTTTTTAATATAAAAATTTAAATAAACAGGATAGACGGAATTTAGCATTAATATAATAACATATTTAGCAGGGGGGGGGGGCGCATTTGAACATTTTTTTTCTACTAGTCTTTTTTCAATTTTCCCTAACAATCATTATTATTAGGATTATCTTTGATAATTTTTTGAATTTCTTGAATTAATATACGGTTTTGTAAAAAGTATTCAAGTTTTTAACTCAACATTTAAAAGCATTTCTTCTTTTTAAAATTTAAATAAATTTGGGGAAAAAATATTTTTTTTTTAATTTTAAATTTAATAAAATATTTTAAGAAAACGATTTTCAGAAGAATTTGGTAATTTTTTAATCACTTTTTCGTTTCATATGTATAACAAAATAAATAGCGAAGGAAATTTTCATTAATATTAATAAACAGTATCAGATTCAGTTGAAAATAGGTTTATACTTCTTTAATATAAATTTGTTTTTCGATTGGTTTTATGAATTAAATTAATTTTGTGAATTTTCGCAATAATTTAAGAGGCACTAAATGAAACTTAATAAAAAAATTATTTGAAATTGTTTTATTCTAATTGTTTTATTATAAGTATATTTTGAAAAGTTTTTTTTTTTTTTTTTTTTTTTTTTTTTAATATAATTATATAAAGTATGGCAAGAAACTAAAATTCGAATAAAAAATTAATCCATTAAAATGCGTTTTTAATAATGATTGAAGAAGTATTATTAAACAATATGTAATGCATTGGAAATTAATTCGATATTGAAACTTTTTGATTATTTCCACCCCTTATGATTGGATGATTTATATATATAAAAAAAAAAAAAAAAGATTTTATAGATTCAATTAATTTTGCGAGATTTTTTTTTTTTTAATCCCGATTTCGCGTTGGAAAAATTCACAACCATTAAATTAATATTAATTTTCCCAAATTTGTTTTTTGGCATTTTATTTTCAATTTTAAAAAAATGCGAAAAATGCAGCTGGTTAATTTTTCGAATTTTTTTAAAGCGAAAATAATGGTTGTGAATAAAAATTCACAACCATTAAATTAATATTCATTTTCCCAAAATTGTTTTTTGGCATTTTATTTTCAATTTTAAAAAATGCGAAAAATGCAGCTGGTTAATTTTTCGAATTTTTTAAAAGCGAAAATAAAGCTATATATATTTACTTATTTATCAAATACCAGGCCATTGACCCTCAGGTCATTAGGCAACGAGCTCTCCAATATTTCTTCACAATACACTTGTCCAGAAGCACACAAAACACAAAAAGGTGAGTCAGTCAGATTAATACGAAACAAAGGAGCACGGAGGCAGTCATGTCCAGTCAATAGTCTAAACTCAGCCACAGCAGGCCACAATGGGAAAAGCTATATATAGATAGATATAGATTGAAATAGCTATATATATATATATATATATATATATACACACATATATAGATTGAAATAATTCTGCGAGATTTTTTTTTTCTTTTTAAATCCCGATTTCGTATTGGGGAAATTCACAACTATTAAATTAATATTCATTTTCCCAAAATTGTGTTTTAGCATTTTATTTTCGATTTAAAAAAAATGCGATAAATGCAGCGAAATTTTTCGAATTTTTTAAAATAGAAAATAAAGTAAAAAAAAAAAAAAAAAAAAAAAAGAAGAAGAAGAAGGAGAAAGAAAGAATAATTGAGGAAACAACTTTTCTCATAGAATAACATGGGCTGTGATTGTCGGCGAAGTTAAGTATTCTACGCTTTTAAAGCATGGACTGTAAAAATGAGACATGGTTGCTTGGATTTTTTTTTTTTTTTCTATGGGCGTAATATTTTTCTCCAAAGAATTTTATCTAATATTAATAATTATGGATAGAGAATTTTAAGCTATAAATAAATTAATTAATGTTTATACTGTTTAATAAATTAATTAAATTTAACAAGAGAAACATTCCCGAAATATGCACAATTTCGAAGGATAATAAAGAGGAGAAAGAATAAATTTAAAATTTATTTACAAAAGATAGTAGTGCTGACTCTAGAATAAAAGGGCCGCCGGGGAAAATTCAATAAAAAGGGCAATCTGTTTTCAAAAAGGGCATTATTTGCATGATTTGCGGTCTTGTATGTTGTGATTTTTGTTCATGACAAAAGTAAAATACTAAATTTACGTGTATATATATACTATATGCATTTGTTCTTCCAGAAGTGCTGTGGAACTATTTCTAGAAAGTTGAAAAATTTGAAAGAAAAGTATCTAAAGGCCTCTGAACATTTAAAATGTCAGAAAAAACTACTTGGAGCCAAAATGTTTTTAAAAGGGCAGCAGTGTGCTAAAATGGGTTTGAAAGGGCAGCAAGGTGGAGCACCCTTCCAAATTAGCCTAGAGTCAGCACTTGTCATTTAAGTACATAATTGTCACTGAAAAATTGATTAGACAATGAAAAATTTTGAAGGCTATCGGGCGTCAAAGTTTTGTTCATATTACATTGTAAGAACTAATTAATGAGTTAGTTTTATACATAATAATCTTTTTTTAGAGTCTAAATAGAATTTACAAAACCTTTTGAGTTATTTTAATGAAATATGAAAGGCATTTAAAGAATCCTTCTTTAATTTGTTTCGTTTAATACTTGATAATTTTGCGAGAAAATAATTTTCTAAAATATGTACAGTTTTCATAAAAAAAAAAAAAAAAAAAAAAAAGTATGTTGAAAAGGGGGAGGGGGATGTACATTTTAGATTTTTTTTTTTTTTTTTTAATAAGAAAGCATTTAAAAGTTTAACGTGGTTATTGGGTAATTTTTACAATGGGAAAAGTAAATCATAACTCAGAATTTTTATTAATAATATTAATAGTTTTACTGATAATAAATTTACTTTTAGAGGCTTAATTGGTTTAATGCATTTCCGCTCCTATTTGATTAAACATAAAAAAGGATAAAATGAAGCAGAAGAGTGAGAGAAAGGTAAGGAGGAAACTTCTCAAGTTACTTTGTTACTCACCAAATAATTTTAATCGAAAGTATTTCCTCTGAAAGTGCACAATTTTCCAAGTAAATCAAATTGAAGATAATTTTTTTCTGCTGATAAAGAATGTAAAAATAAGAAATAGGGTTAAAAAAATATATATTGTGCTTTCCAGAATCTATTATAAGATTTATTACTTAATTATATTTTATTTATGACTTTTTATAGTCTTAAAACATCTCGACTTAATTAAATATAAAAAAGGAGTGATTTGGATTCTTAAAATTATTTTATTATTAAGCTTAAATAACACTGCAAGAGAATGTTTTTGAGAAAAGGTTCAAATTTTTAGAGAAAAGTGACATAAAAAAAAAATAATAATTACAAAAAAAGTTATAAGGATGTAGAATTAATTATACTAGTTAAAACATATTAGGGGAAACAAATTCTAGAACCTTTTATATTTGTTAGTATTTAAATAAAATTTATTAAAAATATTTTTTACATTCTGATATCTTCTATATTTGAGTATTATTGAAAAAGTTTTTAGCATTTTCGAAAATTTTATATTCGCTAGCACATAAACTAATTTTATTAAAAATAGTTTTCGCATTCTGAAATTTTTATATTTATTAATATTTAAATTAATTTTATTAAAATATATATTTCGTATTGTGGAATCTTTTATATTCGTTAGTGTAGTTATTTTTTGCATTGTCGAATTTTTATATTCTTTAGTATTTAAAGGAATTTCATAAAAAATATCTTTTACAATGTGATATCTTCTATTTTCGAATATTATTAAAAGTGTCTTTTGAATTCTGGAATATTTTATATTCGTTAAAACTTAACTGATTTTATCAAAAATATTTTTTACAATCTGGTATATTTTATATTCGAATACTATGAAAAGTGTTTTCTACATTCTGGAATATTTTATATTCATTAGTACTTAAGTTAATCTTAATTAAAATATTTTTTGTATTCTGATATATTTTATATTCGATGGTGTTTAAAGGAATTTTATTAAAAAAATATTTTTTGCAATTTAGAAGCTTTCACATTCGTCATTATTTAAATAAATTTTAAAAAAGATATTTTTCACACTCTCAAATATTTTATATGAATTAAATGAATTTAATAAAAAATATTTTTTGAATTCTGGAAATTTTTATATTCGTTAGTTCTTAAATTACCGTCCTTAAAAATATTCTTTTCGTTCTAGAATCTTTTATATTTGCTAGTATTTAAATGAATTTTATTAAAAATAATTTTTTGCATTCTTATAATTTAAACGAATTTTATAAAAAAATAATTTTCTCATTCTAGAATCTTTTATATTAGTTACCATTTAAATGAATTTTGTTTAAAGTATTTTCCGCATTCTCGAATGCATTCATTAGTACTCAAATTAATTTTATTAAAAATATTTTTCGTATTCTAGAATCTGTTATATTTGCTAGAATTTAAATTAATTTTGTTAAAAATAATTTTGCGCATTCTGTAATTTCCCATATTTGTTAGTACTTAAATGAATTTTATTAAAAAATATTTTTCGTATTGAGGAAACTTTCATATTAGCCAGTATTTAAATTAAAAGAAAAAAAAAAAAAAAAAAAAAAAAGATATTTTTCGCACTTTTAGATATTTTATATTCGTTAATATTTAGATGAATTAAAAATGTTTTTCGCATTTTAGAAACTTTTCTATTCGCTAGAACATAAATTAATTTTATTAAAATATTTTTTGCATTCTGAATATTTATATTCATTAGTATTTAAATGAACTTTATTAAAAAGAATATTTCGTATTGTGGAATCTTTCATATTCGTTAGTATAAGTATTTTTTGCTTTCTCGAATTTTTATATTCGTTAATATTAAAATATATTTCATGAAAATATTTTTTACAATTTGGTATCTTTTATATTCGCGTATTGTTAAAGATGTTTTTTGTATTCTGGAATATTTTATATTCGTTAGTACTTAAATCAATTGTAATCAAATATTTTTCGTATTCTAATATATTTTATATTCTATAGTGTTTAAATGAATTTTATTAAAAATTTTTCGCATTCTGGAAGCTTTCATATTCGTTAGTACTTAAATAAATTAAAAAAAAATATTTTTTTTTCGCATTCTCAAATATTTTACATTCGTTAATATTTAAATGAATTTTAATAAAAGTATTTTTCGCGTTCTGGAATTTTATATTCATTAGTACTTAAATAAATGTTATTAATTTTTTTATTCTCGTTTTAGAATCTTTTATATTTGCTAGTATTTAAACGAATTTTATTAAAAATAATTTTCTTATTCTCAGTATTTAAATGTATTTTATAAAAAATATTTTTCGCTTTCTGGAATTTTATATTCGTTAGAACTTAAATTAATGTTATTAAAAAATTTTTTCTCGTTTTTGAATCTTTTATATTTACTAGTATTTTAACGAATTTTATTTAAAATAATTTTCTTATTCTTAGTATTTAAACTGATTTTATAAAAAATATTTTTCGTATTCTAGAATCTTTTATATTCGTTTTAATAAAATTTATTTAAATGTATTTTATTAAAAGTATTTTTCGCATTCTGAAAATTTTTGCCTTCGTTAGTATTCAAATTAATTTTATTAAAAATATTTATCGTATTCTAGAATCTTTATATTTACTAAAATTTAAATGAATTTTGTTAAAAATAATTTTCACATTTTGTAATTTTTCATATTCGTTAGTATTCAAATTAATTTTATTAAAAATATTTATCGTATTCTAGAATCTTTATATTTGCTAAAATTTAAATGAATTTTGTTAAAAATAATTTTCCCATTTTGTAATTTCTCATATTCGTTAGTACTTAAGTGAATTTTATAAAAAATATTTTTAGCATTTTGGAATCTTTTATATTTAATAGTACTTCAATGAATTTATTAAATTTTTTTTTCATGTTCTGGAATCTAACATATTTGTTATTTTTCTAATTAATAACTTGATTTGGTCATATAACATATTAGTTATATTGATATATTAGATAAAATTGAATTTGACAAATAATAAATAAATTTTTATTAAGAAGAAATTAAAGATTATTTAAACTAAAAAATTATTTAATGAAACCGAATTCTTTTTTTTTTAGCTTTGAAAATGGTTAAAAGAATATTTAGAAAATAATGTATTATTTGACAGAAAAATTTCTAAACTAGAAATTTAATAGATTACGCACTACTTTTATAAATGAATCTTAACAATGCGAATAAGTTAAAATTTAACTTAAGGGCCCGCTTCACTCACCGCCAACGAAAGCCGAAGCTAATGTTATTCTATGGGAAATTTTTTTTTACAAATAACTTCTTAACTAATACATATTTTTAAATTCTGTTTTCGCATTCTGAAAATTCCCAGCTATTAAATTGACGGACCTTTTTTAAAAAAATATTTTTTTAATTTTTTACATTTTACTTTGAAGCTGAAAAATACGAATTTTCTCAATATGTGAATTTTTTTCATTTTGCAATTTCAAAATAAAATATTAAAAAAAAAAAAAAAATTAAAAAAGGCCCGTCAATTTAACAGTTGGGAATTTTCTGAATGTGAAAACAGAATTTAAAAATATGTATTAGTTAATAAGTTATTGGTAAAGAAAATTTCCCCATAGAATAACATTGGCTCGGTCTTTCGGCGACGGTAAGTGAAGAGGGCCGTTAATCTATTTTCCAAGTAATTCTGTAATTTCGAAGTGTATGTAAACTAAAAAATTTAAACTAAAGTTAATATGCCAAATGCTTATCCACTTTATCCAGAAAATATTTGGAAGAGATAAACATGTTAAATAATAATAATAATAATAACGAAATCATCATCATCATCATCTTCTTCTTCTTCTTTTTTTTTTTTTTTTTTTTTTTTTTATTCCAACAGTAATTTAAAATTTATCTTTCATAGATTTCTTTTAATAGCAGATAATTTTATTATTTTTAATATTTACAACATTTACTATTATTGAACAATCTTAAAATACTCGAAACTTTTTATAAATTTTATTAATTCTAAATAACTCCTAGCCTTCGAAAACATGAAAGATAACACCACGACTTTTTAACCTCTGTTTTATCTTCAGTTTGATTTTTTTTATTTTTTTAACTTTTTATGTGTAACCTTTTGTGTAAGATAAATTCTCAAATTATTCTCTAAGAAAACAGCTGTTCCATGTTTTAGTATTTCTCATGATATTAAAAAAAAATTTAAAAATACATTTTATTTATTAGCATTACATATTTGATAAAGTTTATCTTTGTGAAAGTTCTAAATCACTTTCAGAAAGTAAATTTAGATTATCTTTTTAAAGGTTTATTTAAAAAAAAAAAAAAAAAAACCATAAAGAAGATTAATGTTATAAATGAATGAATACTATTTTTTAATTTTTTAAAACTTTTTTTTAAATATCTATTTTGTCTGAAAAGATAATCCATACATACTAATAAAATAAATAATTCAATGAATAAAATAACAAAATAAATAAAGAACGAAATTTAACCAAACTTGGTGTTTAGTTGGACCTTTAGATAGACTGTTGGAGACCAATTGCTTAACAGATGGCGCTGTAATCCCATTTTTGCTAAATTTTTAACATGGCAGTATAGGACAAAATTTCGTATAAATGTACATAATGAGAGTAATTTAAACGTGTGATTGTAAAATGAATATGAATTACTGATAATAGTAGTAGTAAACTACGAAAAAACGAATGTGCATGTGGGAACATCACTCCCTCCCCCCCCTGGGGGTCAAGTTCCCTCCGGGCAAATTTTCAATATGGGTATTCAAAACAAATATCTGAACCATAGATCTGTGATAATTTAAAACAAAGTTATCGATTTTTTTTTCATTTTTTAACGGGGAAAAAAAATCTCATTTCTTCTGCTATTGACGGCATTTGACTTTGTCGGCATTTGTTGTTATAATTCTGTCAGATAAAATTCGTCTGCATTTATAATGGAAAATAATTTAATAATGTAATAAATAATTTGTACTACATGAATTTGTGTAAAATTGTATAGAAGAAAGTGTTGTGGCGGCCACATCATACTAGTTTATTATTTGGTTAGTTTAATGTATTTTGCAATTAATTCAGCAAGTATTCAGCCAGGGCTTTCTTAATAACCGGGCTAAGACAGCTGAGAAAAGGAGCAGGTGTCACGTGATCAAAGGAGGGAGCATTTGAACGTCTTTTCACCCAAAGCCGTAGCCGTTATGTTTATAATTGTGATGCACGTGCTTGCTGTAATGATTTCTTTTATATTTTGTATATTTAGCAGTGATTATTCCGATGGATACACTTATTTTATAGTCTGGACTGTAAATTCAATATAGAACCGCTGAAAACTACACTTATTTCGTTTCATTTAATGTTCCCGAATGATCATCATTTTAAAAAAGTAATGCTTGCAGTGATTTTCAAGGGAGTTTACTTAGAATAAGGATTTTTTTCGTACGTCGAAAGCATTTTGTTCATGTATGTATCATACTAGAGGATATTATTTCATGAAACGATTGAATGGTAAATATATATTATTTTTCCCTACATTATTTCCAGACTGCTTAAGCTTAACCTGTTTGTGTAAAAGTACCTTAGTAAGGTAAATACTGAAAAGAAGAGAACGTGCAAAAAACTTTTTGGGAAAAAACACGCTTACTGTCTTATAAAAGAACTGAAAAGAAAAAAAAAATCATTCGCGGTGACTTTTTAAAAGAACTATAATGTTTCATGCAGATTATAGTTTTCTATTGTATAGTATCTAGATTATTTCATATAGATTAAATATTTCTTGTGTTATGAATATTCTTATTGAGTAATAAAATTATTAATAATCAATAAAGATTATATGAGCTTATTTTTGTTAGTTTATTGTTTTAATTTCACCTAACGTTTGATTTCATTTAAAATAATACTAACGATAAGAATATGTATCTCTTTTAGATAATATTTACTTTTCTGCTTGACAATATAAATAAATGAATATGAGCAGGTATTATTATCTTTAGTTCTCTAAAATGTTTATACTTATAAGATTTAATAAAATAAAGAACTGAAATAATTGAAATATTTCTACTACTTAAATGTAATTTGAAGCACATTTTATTGTTGTTAAAATTTTATTAAAATTGTTGTAATCGCTTTGCTTTTCTAATTTTTCAAGGGTGTTTGATCATTTTGAAAAAAATGTAAAGTAATTTACATAAATTTATTCACACAAGTGAATTGAGTAATATTAATTCAACATTTTATTAAATAGTAAATGAATAAAAATAGGTGAAAGATTTTCAAAAACTTTTGTTTGTGTATTGGAAAAAAAAAATCGAAACTAAACATGTACTGTCCGTTTTCGTAAACCATGTCTACCTCTCGCGGAACGATCCTACTCGGAAAAGGGGTGATGCGTTGAATGAGATGGGCACTTAGCCAAATGCGCTTTTCGTTCTACACGTGTTCGTTTTCTTTTTATGAGTCTTCAATATTTATTTTACCTTTTTACGCGAATTTAAAGTTTAATTTTTAATTTTAATTAACAATATTTTATTTAATGTAATTTATATGACAATATGCGCGAAAAATAAAAGGTGTAAAATAATCATGATAAAAAAATCTAATGATTTGATTTAAATACGATTTTCTGTAAATTTCTGTAAAATAGAGATCCAAAAATATGGTATTTTTATTTTAGCAGTATAATTTAAAAGAAAAAAATATATTACTTTTACTACAGGTAAAGTCTACTGTAAACGTTGTTCTTTTTCTCTTCTTTTATTAATGAATTATGTAAATTTTACCTAATTTAAGTCATTTTTAATTAATTTACTACTATAATCAGTGCATGAAACAAGTGTTCAGGTATGACAGATATAGTACGAATTTAGAGATCAAGTAAGCAAATAAAAATAATTTTAACTGAAAAAAAAAAAAAAGAAGAAGAAGAAAGAAAACAGGCATTTACTTTTAAGTTTACGGATTTTATTTTGCATCGAAGAATAAAACTGATCTTCTACACTTATTTAAAAATTACAAGGGGGAAAAATCAGCATTTTGCCTTTATACGAATATAACGAAGAAGTATCGCCTCAAAATTCAATAATGTCCTGAAAAGAAAAAAAAAGAAAAAAGAAACCGCAACTTATCTCTCACTCGTAAAATGTAAACATTCTCTCATCTTCTACGCTTCTACCCTATTTTAACAAAATCAATGCAGACCTCACGCATGCGCATAGGTGAGCAGGGTCACAGCTAACGAAAACAAACAATATTTTTTACTTTCATTTATCATTATTCTAATCAATGTATTTTATTTTATTTGTCATTTAAAAATAGTAAAAAAAAAAAAAAAAAAAAAACTTGTTTTACTTACGTACTTTACACATAATTTACTGCTGTAGCAACCTTTAATAATAATAATAAATAAATAAATAAAAAGCCAACCCCGCGATGAAGTTATTTATTAATGCATCCTTATATAAATCCTTTTAATTTCTTCATATTTTTATATGACATTGCCTACATTTAATTTTTCTTTTCAAATTTTTGATTTTAATTTTTGATATATTTTGATTAAATAATATGTTACCGAAATATACTCTAATCAGATTTACAAATATAATACTTAAATGATATCGTATGCACTTATAATAGTAAGATTTTTCGTATGAGAAATGATTTTACAATTTCTGAAACATCATCTGCCTTTCTTATTAATTTTTTCTATTAATTACTATCTACTTCTTTTTCTAATGCAGATTTTTTTTAAAGTACATTTAAAGCTTCAAAAATATTAATCATTTCGCATAGTTTAAATGATATTAATGTTTAATTCTTGTGCAATTTAAAACGTTATTCATCTTGCATATATGAACAAATAATAATACATTCCAATTAAAGAAAAAAAAAGAAAGCATCCCACATTTTTCAATAAATTAAGTGCTATTTTACAGATTATTTTTGTTTTATTTTACAGTAGAGCACCTTTTATACGTTTCTCATTTATACCTTTTTCGACTTCGGTCCCAAATCATTCCATTGAATTCTAATGTTAAAATATTTCGTTTATACGACACGAGTAAATTCTTAATTTCACTTATATGTTTTTTTTCTCCTTGCAGAATCTCAAGTTTGAGTTTCATTCCAGGATAAAAAAAAAAAAAAAAAAAAAAAAAAAAGATGAATTCTCTTTATGTTTTATTCTTATCTTTTTCGATTATCTTTTCTTAGAACTATGGTAGCAAAGTGTGACTACAGAACAAATTGCGACCTGCATTGATAGCTTGGGGCAAGGGGGGTGTTTTTCAGAGATAAGCAGCTGGCAACTGGGTTGAATGGTAGGTATACAAGTAGCCAGTGACCACTTGAAGACTTTCCACTTACTCTTTTAATTGATTCCAGGGATGGGATATCAAAGGGAAAAAAACCCCACAACTTTATAGGCATTTTGTAAACTTGAAGATTTATTACTCACTTCCGTTGGGCGACTTGGAAGATTTTCTTATTTCTTATCATCATGTTTATTTGACATTACAGTTGGATAAACAAGAATTTTTTCCCCTTTCTTTATTATTTGCAAAACTGTCATCTTCGTTTAGAGAACGAAAGGCTTGGCCTTTAAAGGTTAAAATCGAAATCTTGAGAAAATTTTCTGAATTTCTGTGTTTTTAATTATCATTTCATTTTTATTCTACCGTTTAAAAATATTTTAAATTTAATTAAAAATATATCTTATTCAAATAAATGTAAAGGAAATCATGAAAATTGATTAGACTCTTATTATTAATATGACACTTTATTGTGTATTAATGTTAAAACGAACTTTCAGTTGTACGTTTTTTTCAGTTATACGTTTTTTAGGAACGGTCCCTTGAAAAACGTATAAACGGTGCTCCACTGTATTTTGTTTCAGCCGTGTACTAATTAAACATTAGAAATAATCTGGTGTGTCACACACACGACTTTCTCTTACCCTGAAATTTAATACTATAAATACAGGTTGCAGATTAAAAGGTAAGATAACGAGTACTGTTATGTAAATCTGCGTTAAACAATTCATATTAGTCTTCTGAAGAGTTTTATATGATAATTAGTTCTGTGTGAGGGGGGCGGTAGCCCCCCTCAACCCCCCGTTTCATTAATGTACCTACATTTATATAGAATTTAATTCGGTTATTAAAAAATAATTCTGTTTTTTAAAAATAATTTATTAATATTATAATTTAAATAAATATATCTTTTATGATAATGCAGACGATTTCCATATTAGAGAAGTGGTATAACACCAAATATCTAAAAAAAGCCCATTTTATTCTCAATATTAAAAAAAAAAAAAAATTCTAGGTTTTTTTTTTTTTTTTTTTTTTTGTTAAAAGTAAAAAAAATCGATAACTTTGTTTTAAATTATCGCATATCGATGGTTCAACCATTCGTTTTAAAGGTATTGGCGAGCTCTTTTGAAAGATACCCATCATGAAAATTTACTCCCCTCGAGAGGCGAGGCTCCTACATACACAAAATTTTTTCCCCAGTTAACTATCTGTATTACAAAAAATATATATTCGTTTCATTTGGTTTAGTGCAGTCTATAGACGTTAAACTCTACTTACCTGCAATTTACCCCATAGACGTAATGTATTAGAATTCTCTTGATTGTCCCTGTACACGAACCATTTGCTTGATCTTAACGAAAAGCTTACTGTAGCATCCCTATATGATACACATTTAGAATACCAAGTTTGAACTTTCTGCGATAATTTGTTTTTGAGATATGCTGATAACAGACACACACACACACGCACAGACATACACACAGACCATTTGCTAAAAACATGATTTTCGTATTCAGGGGACCTCAAAACGTGTAAATATAACAAAATCTCGCATTCGAAAATTTGACCCAAAAACAATACTTTCTCTACCTTATGGGTAAGAGAAAGTAAGAAGGCTGTTACTTTATTATATCTCCATTGTCTTAATTTTTACATAATTTCACATTATAAAAAACTAGGAAATTAATACATCCCCCCCCTTTTTTTTTCCCTTTTAATTTAAAAATTAAATTATCTGTGTAACTATAACTACAATTGAAAATTAAGCTATTTTTTAAATTTCTTGATAAAAAAAACTTTTCTTAGATAGATAGATATACAGAAAGAGAGAGAGAAACTTTTCAGTATTGATATCATAATAATAATAAAAGTTTTGGAATTTAGATAATGTTATAATGAAGAAGATTCTGCAATTTGTAATTAGTAATTAAATATTTATTTATTTTATTTATTTTTTTCCTTGCAGATTAAAAAAAAAAGGGGGGGGGTCATTATTTTATTTTCTTGTTTTATTTTGTTGGAGCAATGGAAAAACATTCAATTATTTTTGTTGGAGCAGCATTCAGTTATTTCATCAAATGTTGGTTGCTCATATAATACAGAACTTTATTTTGTAAAAACTATTAATTAATTAGTATAACAAATTAACAGCTTTCTTCTTTTTTAGATTATTATTATTATTATTATTATTATTATTATTTATTACCAGAAAATTAATTTTAAAAGAGCCTAAATAAATTAAATTATCTTTTTATTTGTAATAAGCTTGTCACAAGCTATTTTTTAAATTACATTACTGATATAAAAGTTTTACGTAAGTATTAAAAAAAAAAAAAATTAAAAACATTGATACAATAAAATAATATTTTCATATTCAAAATTTTAGTAATGTCATAATAAAAAAAAAAAAAAAAAAAAAAAAAATCTGATGTTTATGATAAACAAGTTAAGATAGTATTTTGTCTACTTCTGTTTTTCTCATAAAAATTAGCCTTAAAAAAAAAGAAAAAAAGAAAAATTCTTTGTTGGAAGAACAAAATTATTAAGCATTAAAATATTATTTTATCAAATCTTGATTGCCATATTTTGTATAGAATTTTATTTTAAACAAATAGTAACTGATTAATGAATTTTTCTTCTCTTTTTCGTAATTCAAAAAGAACTCAAATGTGCGAATTTCTCTGTTATTATTTATAAATGCAATTTAAAATAAGCTATTTCTGTTTTATTTTCAAATTGCATTACTCAAATGAAAATTTTTCTCATACTTAAAAAATTAAGTACTGACATAATTAATATTTTATCTCGAAATTTATATGATGTTACAACAAAAAAATTCTACAGTTTCATTATAATGTTGCACAGGTTTTTTTTTGTTGTTTTTTCTCTTCAAGTTTTGAAAAATGTGGTTAGTATTTTCAAATCCATACATTAAATATAAGTAAGTATTACTCATAAATTAACCAAAAATGAAGAAAATATAAATGCAACAATTCATTTATGATATCTGCATATTATAGTGCCCGGCAAACATCTCTCCCTCCTTTCCCCTAGCGGCGAAAATGCTGTCTTGGCCTCCTAAATATCTAGAAGGCCTTGATTCAGCGCAATTGCACAAAGAATACATTACAAAGGGGTTAAAGTTTCTGAATAACTTATCGTGTACGAAGTAATATATTTTATATATAATAAAAATATTTAAAATATTTGAACAATACTTTAGTGGTCAAGTACCTTTGAACGGTAGAAATATCAGTAAAAAATAATCATGATTCTTTTTACAATAACTTAAAAATTATTTTTAAAACTTGTGATTTCTAACAAGTATTACAAAAAGTTTTCCCTCTCTATTACAGCTTGTGGAATACTGGTAGTTTATTTTATTTTATTTATTGTTTCTCGATTATGTCAAAGCTAATTTTTTGTCTCTATAAACTTTGCGCGCAGAGTACGTGCAAATGAGGTTCTTAGCTGCCAAGTGGTGTAAGTCCAAAATTTACCAAATTGAGTTAGAGGTATAATATTGTTCCTCGAAGGGTCTTCGTAAGTCCAACAAGGACTTACATCACTTGGAAAATGAATACAGGACCTCTCGAGGAACAATATTATACCTCTAATTCAATTTCGTAAATTTTGGACTTAACCACTTGGAAGCTAAGGGGCTCAAATGATACATCACATCAACATTAAAAAAAAAAAAAAATGTACACATGGAAAAATACCCTATAATTAAAGTGGTGAAAAATGATATTGCTGGAAAACTCTACGCTCCCCCCCCCCCAAATGTATATATATATATATATATATATTGAAAACCTTTTCAATCATTGAATAGATGAAAACAAGAAACATTGAATAAGATGAAACAGAAAAAATACATAAAATACGAAAAAAGATTACGAATATCAGGCAACCTTAAATTGAAACATGCAAATTCATTACGTTTTCAAGGGTATAGAATGAATAGTGCATGTAAAATAGGTGTTATTGCTGTCTTGTTGTGTGCAAATTGCTGAACATTTACAACAAGCTATATCCAATAACACCCCAAAAAAGGAAAAGTTTGAACTGAAAGAATAATATGTGAAAAACCAAATGAGAATCAAACTTATTTAAATTCAAGCAGTAATTTCAAAATTATTAATTGAAATACTAATAATAATAGTTAAATGAATTGCCAGTAATAATTAACAAAACTAAAGTTTAACATACATTACACATGAAAAACTAGTGATATATATATATATATATATATATATATATATATATATATAAATAGTAATATATAAATGCAGAAATATATAAACAAATGAATGAAATTAAATGTAGAAATATATATACAAAAATGAATGAAATTATACCCCAAAAAACACTGAGATCTTCATCAGGGAGGCCCCTCAGTGTAGGGGTGAATGAGAAGTTTCTGAAAGGACAGTAGCTATAAGCTAATAACTATCCTTAGCCCCCAACTTCTCACCAAACAGAAAACCACCAATAACTGAAGAAAAATCAAACATACATATAATGTATAAAACTACTAAATATATTTTATAAAATTATCAAATTGTAAAAGTTACAAAATTACATCAATTCATTTAAAAAATATATACAATACAAAAGAGAATTACTGAAGGTAAACAAAGTATAAAAAGAAATAAAAATTACAACCCTTAAACTGGAACACAAAATATCTTCGGCCAACGGGGCTACTCGTTGGTACTTCAATATCGCCCTTGAATGAGGAAGTAGAACCAACCGAGACAGGAAAATTCTGAAAAGTCACAGTTAAAAATTGTGACGGGTAACGGTTAATTTGCAAGGTACTTTTTAAGTCTTCAAGAGCATATTTTAAATCTTCTTCATTATTGCAAATAGAATGAATTCTTTTAAGCTGTGCGAACATAATATTTTTTAAAATATTTTTTTTTATATATTTTCCTGTCAATTGTTTTATATATATATATATATATATATATATATATATATAATTATCATAAAAAAAAATCACTATTTTTGGCATATTTATATTTATAATTACGAAACGTTTAATGTTAAAAAGCTAATTGTTCGCTCATTTCATACATTTATATTTCATGTAAAAGCTGCTAAATTTTCATTAATTTCTGGCTAACCATCACGAAGATATTGCGCGCGCAAAATTCCTCTGATATTATTTATATATATATAAATGTAGAATTATTTTACTGGATGTAGTAGAGCGAAAAAACCTTTCCGTACACCTGCTAAAAATTTACAAGCTTTAAAAGTATATATATTTTAAATTATTTTAAATAAAGTTATGGTAATTTTTTCTGATATTATCTCCTTTCAAAGTTATCTGACCTCTTATATACTGAGTTATTTAATGCTAAAAAAGGCTAATTTAATCCCTGCTTGTTGATATTTATACTTTTTGCAAGGGAATTTAAATTGTATGAGTTTTAACTATAAAATAATCAAATATCAGAGGTACATCGTTTGAAACTTTTTCTTTTAAAACAATGTTTGATAACAAGATAATGTTTTTTAGGAAAGTTGTAGAATTGTTTAAGAGTAACATTTTCGCAGAAAAAATTTAAAGCCTTTTTAAAATATAGAATATCAGATATGAAAAAAAGTTATTTCAAGATATTTTGCATAATGGCGCGAGAAAGTGGTTTTCATTTTATTCATAATTAAAAGCTTTAAAGTAATATGCGTATTACAGATTTCACTGTGGTAATTAATAGTATAGATTGCATTTCGTATTGAAAGTTTATTTTTAACATTTTCATCAGTCTTAATACTGTTTCAAAATTCATTCTTTAATTTTAAAATAAAATTCCGCCTTTATAATATGTGGGAATTTTCTATTTGTAATAATAATAATAATAATAATAACAATTGTAAAATATATATATATATATATATATATATATATCAATACTTTGCTGAATTGATAAAATAAAATTTACATAATTGCCGTATTATGGTACTTTTTAGATCTTTTGTCCATGTCTTGCAGTTTTATTTACTGGACATTCAAATGTATAGAAAATAACCATAATGCTTTGCTGAACTGATAAAATAAAATTTACATAATTGCCGTATTATGGTATTTTTTAGATCTTTTGTCCATGTCTTGCATTTTTATTTACCGTACATACAAATGCAAGAAAATTATTGTAACCCCGATTTGCGAAATAGATTTTGTATCTCACATAACTGAAAAACGAATGGTCGTAGAATGTTGAAAATTTATATTTGTGACGACTATCATGATGTCCATTTGTACATCTCCAACTTTTCTCTTCATCAAGCTCCCCTTTCATATATACTTACAAATTTTCGTGATGTAGGGTAAGTGCACCAGTGATCGACATTTTTGAGAAATCTCTGATGTTTTTAATGTTCTAGTTATCAGAAAATATTTTTAGAAATCTTAAGTTAATACATATGGCAGGATAGACATTCAGAACCGCAAATATATTAAAATATATACATTTGATAACAATTATTTTTTTTTATGAATTTTTATTTGACACCCACTCAATGTTCCAGTAATTGACACTGCCAGTTTTTTCTTTTATCAGTAATTGGCCCCTATGTTCCAGTGTTTGACACTGCTGGTTATTCATTGTACCAGTTATTAGCACCCTAAGCTCCAGTGTTCGACACTGCTAGTTATTCATTTTACCAGTTATTAGCACCCTAAGCTCCAGTGTTCGACATAAAATGTTAAAATTCTTTTTTGTAAAATATATGATTTTATTATTTTTCTTATTTATTAACTATTTCTGGATAGATGTCAATTACTGGAACATGCCAATCACTGGAGCACCTACTCTATGCATGTGTGTATGTATGTCTGTGAGTGAACTCGATAGTGTCTAAAAGCTTTGTTCGAATGAGCTGAAAGTTGGTACGTATGTTATATGTCACCATAGAATGTACTACATTGATTTTGGAGAATCTAGCACTTATAGAATTTTACTGGAACACAACAAACATTCTTTATCATTATTGCATAAGAACTCATGGCGCCGCAAACGCCATATTAACCATTTAAGACCTGGGTGTTGTTGTTTTATTTTTAAATATAAAACACAGAAATGGGCGTGGCTTTTGTAGATGTCATTTTTGACTAAACGTTTTTAGATGTTAAGGTTTACATAAAAAGAGGTATTATATCGATATTACATACAATATAAAGTTGATTAAAAATATACTTTATAAAAGCTACGCCTATATGCGAGTTTTACTGTTAAAAATTAACACAAAACATTGTATTAATAAAGGGTTAAAAAGAAGATTGCGGCCACGAGTTCCTGTGCAATTTTCAATCCTTATGATGTGCTCTGCATCACTAAAAGTTTTTACGTTGGGTTTTGAATCGCACTTTATATATATTAATGTATATAATTTCTATTCAAACTTTAATAATTACATTTGTATTCTCGCAAAATGTATAGGAAAAGCAGAAAAAAAAATCTTTATACTAGGATCCCCAATGTCCTATTTATACGTAGTACCACTCATTATTTAATAGTTAATTTTTTTATTTATTTTCTCTCTCAAACTGTGTATTTATGTATATACTTTTTTTTTTCAAGATTTTTTGGATTTTTTAACCTTTAAAGTACTATTTTTTTTAATTATATATATTACCAGTCTTCGTCATTTAAAAAAATAAAAATAAATCACTATTTTTTATGCACTTTTATAAATAAGAACTAAAATTTAAATTTAAAACAGAAATCTATAGAAATCGCTCAAAGTTTTGTTTATAGAGATCGCATCTAATTTTGGACTTTAATATTTCTCTTGCCCATTCCGCTATCGTTCATTGTATTTTGCCACCAAACCGCTTCAGGCAATCTGCTTCTGCACTAATATAGATGGACATTGCTCTGCTTACTTTTATCCACTTTGAGTTTCTAGTTAATATATTTTTAAGTAATTCGAATAATTTAATTTAATTTAGCAACTTGGAATCCTTGCGTTATTTCTCATCTTTTTGGTAACTTCAAGATCTTTTGGCGTTCTGTGGTTTGTGAGGAGATAACCGGACGTACATACAATCGGAGAAATTTCCTGAATTCATTTTCAATTTTCATTATATATATACCTTCTGCGTATTTTTGCTTTCAGTGGTTTGTGAGGAGATAACCAGACGTACATAAAATCGGAGAAATTTCCTGAATTCAATTTCCATTATGTATATGTATATACATATATATATATATATATATTATATACCTTCCGCGTCTTTTTGCGTTCAGTCGTTTGTGAGGAGATAACCGGACGTACATACAATCGGAGAAATTGCTTGAATTCATTTTCAATTTTCATTATATATACTTTCGTTCAGTGGTTTGTGAGGAGATAACCGGACGTAAATACTATCGGAGAAATTTCCTGAATTCCTTTTCAGTTTTTATTATGTATATATATATGTCCATTGAAAATTGAAAATGAATTCAGGAAATTTCTCCGATTGAATGTACGTCCGGTTATCTCCTCACAAACCACTGAACGCAAAATGACGCGGAAGTTACCAAAAAGATGAGAAATAAATTACTTTTCAGCTATGTTGTAAGGTTCCCATCAAAAATTATACCTCTGGGGGTCACCGAAGCGGGAGAGCCATCCCTTCCGTGGAGGATCAAAATTGTGATGGAATGTCTCCGGACCGCCTCTAGGAGTGTGTCCCAGACCGTCGCCAATTGCCCATCTGCGCAGCACTAGTGCGACGTAAAAACCCAACCATCAACCATCAACCGCTATGTTGCAAAAGTAAAATTTTGCTTAAAAAAAAAATATATATATATATATATATATATATGAGATGAGTTTTTGCAGTTAGGACTCAGTACGATGGCATTGCGTCGCAAAGGGTTAAGGCTGTATATCAGTGAGAATCCATATTTTCCCCTTCCCATTGAACTTAAAAAAAAAAAAAAAATAATAATCAGTATTTATCGTATGGTATGGGTATGAAAAATTATTTTTCATTCCTGAACAGTTTTCCTTAATATTGAAATATCGTGAAGTTCTTCCCCCTATTATATTCAAAAGAAAAGAATGCTTCGCTTAATTATTAGTATCGCTGTATGTCTTCTATAAAAAATGTACACACCACATTATGCGCTTAGATATACTTTTATATTATAATATACAGCACAACCTAAGATAAATTTCTAGCAATTTTAATGTATATTTCCATAATATTATGTTTCTTTTGGATAACCCTGTAAACGAATGATGACTGATTTCCATACCGTATTCTGCAAGAAACATGCTTTATTCATATAAAAAAAAGTATGTTCATTTATTTTGTTTAATGCAGCCTATAAATGTTAAACTGTACCTACCAAATTTTTCTCTCATATACGTAACTAGCTGGCTTCACCATCTAGCTGGCCAGAGACCCATGAAAGTTTTTATCAAAAGCCATGCTCTCGGGCGCCTGCGGCGCCAATCGTAATTTGTTCTCTATAAAAGTCGCATAATATTAAAACATTAAAAATTCAAATATTTTTAAATAAAATCTAAACGTAGCTCTAGTTCAACCTAAAATACACTCAAATCAATGAAAATCAAATAAGCCAATCAAATCTCTCGTAATTCCTCATAACGTAGCTTTAGTTCAACGTAAAATACACTCAAATCAATGAAAATCAAATAAACCAATCAAATCTCTCATAATTCCTCATAACGTAGCTCTAGTTCAAAGTAAAATACGCTCAAACCAATGAAAATCATATAAACAATTCAAATCTCTTGTAATTCCTTATAACGTAGCTGTACACTAAGCGACAAAAAAAAAAGCCGCACTGCAGAAAAAATGATTTTACCTTTTTCATTTGTAATAACTTTAAAATTAATGTTTGAAACAAATAAAACTTTCTTGTTTGCATAATACCAAAGGTATGAAATGATACCTATGTATATTTTCGATTTAATAATTCGCTTTATTGTACTTTACGAAGTACTTTTTAAAAAACTGCATAAAACTTTCTTTTTGAACATAATGCAATAACCATACACTTTGCATTCTATTATGATTTATTATATGAAATAAACAAGTTATATTTTAATATATGAAATAAAACTAATAATTTGTTAGATCTAAGCAATTTTTTGTTAAAAATATGTATTCTGCATTGGGTTAATTCCACCTTTATATGGAATTACTGCATTAATGCGCAATGGCATAGTTTTATACAGTGTTTTAATATAAATCTCAGAAATTTCAACGTGCCAAATATCACAAATAATTTTTTCTCGTTCTGGAAGAGTTACAGGCTGCAAATTTCGAATCCTCTCCCCTCTCCCCCGCCTTTTTATAGACGAAACATTTACGAGGGGATCGCGATTTTGACTATTTTCATGTCTGGTAAAGAAGAAATTCTACTATATTCTTTGTAGTATTTAACTTAAAGTAAAAAAAGATATGATTACATACAAAATTATAGGTTCTCATGGGAATGTATCAGAAATTTTGACAATTTGAAGTGAATAAACTTACCACAGACGCCGTGTAGTAAGGTGCCTTATTATCTTCAAATGCTGTTTACGGAAATGTCCAAGATACCTCCAAAATAGTGGGTCAGGCAGCACTTTTATGCAGATTAAGTTTTATTTCGAGTTAATTGATCCCTTGAGCATAAAAATTTTCCCGAGTGTTTGAAAAGTTATGCACCTCCGTACCATAATGTACGGAGATTGTGTCACTGTTTTAAAAGTGCGATTTTCATTAAGTCGGTCATATTTTCGTTGTCAGATCTGCTTGTTTTCTTTAGCTCGAAATAAGTTAAACTTGACTCATCAGAGAGAACCAGTTCAGCCCAATAATTAACTAACCATTTTTTAATTTTTTTAGCCATCTGAGGTCTTGCTTTCCTACTTCTCTTCAGTAAGAATGAAATTTTTTCAAAATTTCTGTCATTTAAACCTGCTTTGTTTAATAGTTGTTGTACTGTAGTTAAAGAAATTATGCTACTAAACACTTTTTTTGAAGCTCTTTTATGTTCTAAATGTAATACAAACCGATTTTATAAGCAATGGCTTTTTAACTTACGGTCATCTCGCTTGGATGAGCAGTGTGGCCACCTAAAACCATATTTCCAGTTTAAACGGCCTAAAACTTTCATATCTTGCTGAAAACCCTTTTACCAATATTTCGTTAACATTTAATTATTTTGCCCTCTCACGTATTAAAATATTTTTTGATTTTCATTCAAAAATTAATACTTTTTGTGGCATCGTTAACTGCCATATTCTTACCATTTTTGAAATAAGTTCTTAAAGTACAATTTTCCTGACAATTGCATTTTGTTTTTTAACACTGGACTCAAAGCTAAAGTGTATGTGGAGGACAACATAGTAAAATCTGTTCGAAAATTTGCTTTTTAAACGATAAAATTGGCGGTTGTATAAGGCGAAAAGGAAAACATCCAAGTGCGGCTTTTTTTTTGTCGCTTAGTGTAGTTCAACGTAAAATACACTCAAATCAATGAAAATCAAATGAACCAATCAAATCTCTCTTAAGATTCTCCATTGTGCGTCATTATAGAAATGGGAGGTTTTATTTTCACATTTTTATTAATTAAAAGAAAACTAATCAAAAATTCGAAAATCTGACTTTGATGTGCGCATTGCCCTTCGGAGGGCATCTTTGTGTTAAATCACGTGACTGTCCGAGCTACCGTTTTCGAGAACAGTGAAATATACATATATATATATTTCTCACTTAATAGTATAGGATATATTTGAATTCTTTTGGATGTCCTTGTACACGAATATTTTTGCCTTGATTTCAATGAAAAGTTTAGTGTAGTATCTCTATATGATACAGATTTGTTTGGACTTCCTGCTACTATTTGTTCTAGTAATATGCTGATAAAAGACAGATAAACCACACTTGCCAACATCCTAATTAATATTCATTAGTGTTGTTAGTCCCGCCCTTTTTATTACACCAGTAAATTTTTAGAGTAATATTCTCCAAATGCAATTACGATTAAATAAGAAGAAAAATACTCTAAAATGATACTGGCGTGAAAAAAAAGGCGAACAATACTACGGAATATTAATCAGTATATTAAAAACAAAAACTATTTTATTTACGAGACAAACTTTAGTTAAAATACATTTAAAAAACAAAATATACATTTAAAAAAGATTTAAAATTTAGGCGTTTCGAAACCCGTCCATGTTTCCTCATCAGTATCACTACAACATTATTTGCAAGCTTTACATGAATACACAAGGAATTTATAGAAGTACAGAATATTGAGGAGCCAGTGCGCATGCTTCATTGATAGTGTAGAGATGGCTGGCAGTGTGCCAACTTTCAAGGAAAATATGTGATTTATAATTATCATAGCCAGAATTTAGAACTTTTATATTATCGAAGTCAGGAATATGATCGGTTTCTATTGAATGGATCACAATTTTAGAATTCTGGTTGCAATTTTTATATGACCGCCTGTGCTCCTGTAGTCTAATTCTTGCCGTACGGCCAGTTTCACCTGTATAAACATATTTACAATTCCTACAAGGAATTAAATATACATTTAAATGTTTTTAAATGTATATTTTGTTTTTAAACGCATTTTAACTAATGTTTGTCTCGTAAATAAAATAGTTTTTGTTTTTAATATATATATATATATATATATATATATATATATATAATTGAGACAGTTTGATGTTTGTGTACGTTAAAAATATTAATCAGTATGTTGACAAGTATGGACAAACGCACACATATACAGAACAACTACTAAAAATGTAATTTTTGGATTCAGGGGATTTCAAAACGCAAATATCAGAAAAACTTAATTTCTGAAATTTGAGCCAAATACTTTCTCTACCTTACATAATAATATTATACGGATTATAGGCAGAAAATTAGGGTAATTTTCATAGTTATGTTACATTAGATAATTTTCTCACTTATTTCTATGAATAAGGGCGCAGAATATGATATCTTTTGTTATGGTATTTGAGCAAGGAATACTTTTTTTTATCACTCTTTGAAACAATAGTGCTTTATATTTCTCTTCCATTTCAAAGTCTCAATTTATTTTCCTTTTATAACCACACACAATTGCTTTTCATTTTTCATATTTTCTATGCTTAAAGCAAAAGTATTTTTATTGTTTCAATTCATATGTCAGTCCTTATATTTATATTCTTGCAAAATTTATATGAAAAAATACAAAAACAAAATCAGCATATAACTAATGAATTTGCAGATCAAGATCTTGAAAGTTAGGTTTGCATTACTCATTACTGGTAAGATAATTATTATTTATTTCTCTATATGCATACGTGTAGATATTTTATTGCTTTAACATCTGCATGTTTATTAAGCTAACATCAAATGAGAGACAGCTCTAAAAATAATGAATTATTTAAATAAATTTAAATGTTAGCATAAAAACACGGGGACCATTTAAACAATAAAGTATATATATGTTTAATTAAATATATACGAATTAATAATTTCAGTATTATAATGATCAAAACCTAGAAAGAAAAACCATTAAACCATTATTCGACATTATTAAGAATTAAAAATAACACGGTAAAAAATACAGATCACATATTAAAAAAAAAAAAAAAAAAAAAAAAACAACAATTTTTAACACTATTTAAAAAAAAAAAATAATAATAATAATCTGGTGTGAAACAACCACACGACTTCCATTACCCACTATTACATGTATTGTATGAATGCCGCGGTAGTCTGGTCGGTAAGAGCAGCGAGTTCGTGATCGAAAGATTGCGGGTTCGGTCCCCGAGCCGGCCGAAGTCCGTCGTGTACGCTAATGGCGACTGGTGCACGTTAAATTCCGTCGTGGTCGCAAAGTCCTCCAAGTTCCCATCAAAAATTATACCTCTGGGGGTACCGGAACATGGGTTTAATTCGCTCTGATCCGGACCAAAATTCGAGTTCCTGTTGTTTTCTGGTGCTGCCATCTTTCACCAGCTTCTGGAGCTAAAGTCGTTCTTCCTCCCTATGAGGCGCTCCTAATTAACAGAAGACGCACCCCTCATGCCTTAAAAAAAATCCGGTAGTTCCACTACCGGGGCTCGGAATTTCCGAGTGGCATACAACAACAACAGATGTATTGTAAGCACTTTTTAGAAATGATCAGAATTGGATTGATTTGGATGTGATCAGAAGACATAAAATTGACCTAAGAAAATAGACACACCTAAAAGGTAAGAGAAAGCTGATACACGTGTAAAGATAAATAAAACAGAATTTACGTAGTGAGTTAAAAAATAAGAAAAAATAAATCGGTAGGGCTATTTTTCTTTAAATACAAGTTTTCGAGATCTAAAACTGACATACTTAATCAGGATGACTGATAATTTTTCGATAATAAACATGGAATACGTAAGAAAGGATATCTAAAATATGTTTATGTAACAATTTTCTAAAAAAATCGTGAGAGCCGTTTTTGAGATACCGACTTTTACCAAAACATAGCATATTTAATTGTTGACCCAAAAACAACAATTACATACAAAAGGATATCTAAAACAGGGTTAATAAAACGAGTTTTAAAACAATCCGTAGAGCCGTTTTTAAAGGAATTGCTTCATCTACATATTACTTAAATTGAGCTACTTATACTGATGGCTATTAATCTTCCTAAACTAACCAATTAATTCATATGAAAGGACATTTAATAGAGTGTTTATACAGCAACTTTGAAGAAAATCGTTTTAACTGTTTTTGAGATACGGACTTACGGCCCTGCTTCTGGTTTCGAATGCACCACTTCTGGTTTTCCAATTTTCATCAAAAGTTGAAAAAATAATCTGTACACCAGACCTGCCTCAATTCTGAAATTTTGTGGCTCTATCTTTATTAGTTTAGTGGTTATGGTAGTCAGAAGATTCCTCACATACATAAACACACACTGACCAATTGCCAAAAGCCACTTTTTTGGACTCAGGACTCAGGAGACCGTAAAACATGTAAATTAGGCTCAAACTTGATATCAATTTTTTGGAACGAATACAATACTTCCATTACCTACGTAATCGGGTAATGGGAGTAAAAATTCCTAAACTAATTACCCAGGAAGTAACCCAGGATCATCACATTATAATTGATAACGTTACTAAGTAATAGATGACGTTACTAAGTAAGGTACAAATAGATAATGCGCAAATGCAGCTTAAATCTAAGTATATATCACAAGAAATGATCACTTGTGATATATACATCACAAGAAAATGAGTATAGTGCCAAAAATTAGGACATACTGGTGATTATGACATTAATAAATCAGACATGTAAATTACTATTATAAAAAATGAGTTATATGTATGCATATTGAAGTATAATGATAAAGAAGGAAAGAAAAGTATAAATAAATAAATGAACACATAATACATTTACAAAGAAAATTAAATTCAAATGTCAAACTATATGTTTATGTTCTCACTAAGTGCATATAGAAAATCAGGAAAACGAAATCGATTTTAAAATATGAAAATTATTCGCGGGAAATATTTTAGCAAGACCTGAAAGAAAAAGAAACAAAATCTTTGTTATTGATGTAAATTTTTGTATAATATTTTAGTACGTTTTTACTTATTATATCAGTTAAAATAGCAGCTTTTTATTTAAAAATATATTTTTTATTATAATTTTACTTTTTTTTTTTTTTTTTTTAAATACAACTAAAATTTTTTGTATAGTATTATAGATAAAAAGTATACCACCTTCATACAGTACGAATAAGTAGTCATTTTTTGAATACCTAAACTAGAAACATCGATTTACGAGTTATTTTATCTTTTTAAGGTAAACAAACAATAAACTGAATAGAAGAAATGTATTGAATTAGAGATCTGATATTTTGTTATTTGGTGATATTAAATCATCATTTTAGGTAATAACTAATTATTGTTAAATTTGAAAATAACTATAGATTCAGAACTTTGTGTTGTACCAACGTGTATCATACAAAATAAGATAAATAGTAAATATATCGTTACAATATCTTCATTAAATTGTATACCACTGATTTTTTTTTTTTTTTTTTAATAACAACTTATACAAATCATGATTTGGGATGCGGTGAAACACGTTGTATTTATGATAAATTAACATATTTTGTTTTTTGCAATGTATGAAATGTTTTTTAATACGTATTTTGACACATCTTAAAAAGGATTGAGCTTGAATTTTGAACTATTTCACATTTCACAATTCTTTCATAAAGGGAGTTTTCCATAGTTTTTTCCAAAATTCGCGTAAATATGGGCTAGAAATTCTTAGAAAGATTCCCACCGAGGTCATTCTACATAGGCTTATGTTACTAGCGCAAACAATTGACCTTATTGCCTACACACATACCATTTTGATATCTTTAACAAAGATATCGAGAAAAAAATAAATAAATAAATAATAATAATAAAAAAAATCTGATAGTACTTTTTGATATGATTGCATATAATTTAGCATGTAAAATATTGTCCGTAGTGTCTTTGAATTGAATAAAAATAAAACAACTCTAGAATTTTTTCAATCGAACTTTATTAGTGAATTAGGGTTTGGCAACAATTTATTCAGCTGCCAGTCTGTTTACATTAACGGCCCTCTTCACTTACTGCCGCCGGAAGCCGAAGCTAATGTTTTTCTATGGGAAATTTTTCTTTACAAATAACTTATTAACTAATACATATTTTTAAATTCTGTTTTCACGGACTGAAAATTCCCAGATATTAAATTGACGCACCTTTTTTAAAAAATTATTTTTTTAATTTTTAATATTTTATTTTGAAGCTGCAAAATACGAATTTTCAATATGCGAAATTTTTCCATTTTGCAATTTCAAAATAAAATATAAAATAATAAAATAATATTTTTTTTAAAAAGTTGCGTCAATTTAACATCTAGGAATTTTCAGAATGTGAAAACAGAATTTAAAAATATGTATTAGTTAATAAGTTATTTGTAAAGAAAAATTTCCCATAGAAAAACATTAGCTTCGGCTTCCGGCGGCGTTGAGTGAAAAGGGCCCTTAAGTAGGTTGTTTCCATTTGACGTAAAAAATTGATTTCGATGATATTTTCCTTATGCATTTTTTCTGTCACAAAAAAGCTTGATTTTTAAAAATATATTTGAAAAAAAATCATACATCATCTGGTATATATTGCTTAAGGATCTACCGCCTAGTGTTCTGGAACACTTACATTTTCATAGTATTTTCTAATATATTTAGAAATAAATTTACTATTAATTGTTTAAATATTAACATTCAAGAGACGATTAAGACAAAAATTGGTTTAGTTTAGTTTCACTTTTAATAATCGCATAATTCTATCTCAAATCTGGTTGGCATAGGACTCTGCTCAGTTCTCTATCATATATACATTTTTTCTCATAAATTTTTCACTATTGATCATACTGTATTTACAATAAGATTAATGAACTCATTTGATGATCCGACACGGTTGGAGACTGAAATAGAGACCAACTCATTAGGCTAACCTCCCTGCTCCGATACAATTACTTTATTCAAATTTTCTGATTAATTTTATTATGGTCAGTTTCGTAATTTATTTTTTATTCAATTTAACTTTATTTCAAATGCAATATTAATACAGTTAATGATGTTCATTTTTATTATGGTTATGGGTGGAAAGAAGAAATGACGAATTGTTTAATTTTTTATGTCGCCACGTGGCGAGTGGATTTTTTCAAGTTTAGTCACACCTAGCAAAGTTTTTATAGAAATGCAGGGTAAGAGAAAGTGATGTGAGTTATACACTATAATATTTTCTAACCAAAAAACCACAGCATTTATGTAAATTTTTGAGACCATTTCTGTCTAGATAAGTCCGATGTTACTATCTCTCTCTCTCTCTCTCTCTCTCTCTCTTTTTTTAAACAAGGCACCTCCATTTTATTGAATTGAGTGTATGTATGTGTGTGCGTGAGTGAGTGTATTTCTATGTGACACACTCTCTATGATTTTCTGTTAAGTTCTATAAGTTGTCTAGAAAGTTTTACTTTTCTAGAAAGTTTAATGACTTTTCTAGCAAGTTCTATAAATTTTCTATAAATTTATATGATATTTTCAGATTAACAAAAGTTTTTAGTCACAAATAACATGTGCTTTACTTATAACTAAAAAGCAGAAAACAAAAATTTAAGCAAAAATAGAAAGAAAAAAGTTTTTTTAGTTGAAGCTTTTTATTGAGGAGCTCTAAAAAGCATAAAAGAAAAATTTATTCTGACAAAGACATGCTATAAAGAAAATAAAGCTTCAACAATAAGAAAATTTTAGACAAAAATATAGATATTTCACTTTAGCAAGAGGTTCAAATTTTTAAATATTTAAAATCTTTTTGAAAAGCATTCAACATCAGTATTCTTAGTCTTTAGTTTCTGTATAGGTATTCCTTTATACCTTCTAATATTTTTGAAAAGCATTCGACATCAGAATTCTTAGTTATTAGTTTCTGTATTAGTTCCTTAAGCCATAAATTTCAAAGGACTAGAATGCCTTTTAAAATATTTTGAATATTTAAAACTTTTCATCTCTTGCAAAAGTGAAATATCCATGTTTTTCTCTAAAATTTTCTTAGTGTGGAAATTTTCATTTCTTTATAGCATGTCTTTGTACGACTAAAAATTTTTTTTAATGCTTTTTTAAGGGTTTCACAATAAAATGCTTCCGTAGTTAACTTTTTTTCTTTCTTTACTTAAATTTTTGTATCATATTATGTTAAGGGCCCTCTTCACTCACCGCCGCCGGAAGCCGAAGCTAATGTTATTCTATGGGAAATTTTTCTTTACAAATAACTTATTAACTAATACATATTTTTAAATTCTGTTTTCACATTCTGAAAATTTCCAGCTGTTAAATGGACGGAACTTTTTTTAAAATATTATTTTTTTTTTATTTTTAATTTTTTATTTTGAAGCTGCAAAATACGAATTTTCAATATGTGGAAGTTTTTCATTTTGCAATTTCAAAAAAAAAAAAAAAAAAAAAAAATACATTTTTAAAAAAGGTCCGTCAATTTAACAGTTGGGAAATTTCTGAATGTGAAAACAGAATTTAAAAATATGTATTTGTTAATAAGTTATTTGTAAAGAAAATTTCCCCATAGAATAACATTGGCTCAGGCTTCCGGCGACGGTAAGTGAAGAGGGCCGTTAATATTTAGGTATAGATACAAAATTTTGCAATAAAGAATTCTCATCTGGAATTCCGGAATGTGTCAAATCTTTTGCATACGGGAAATGTTTAGAAAGTTATCATTTTGTCTTCCTGAAGTATTTTGTGTAGTATTCCGGATGTATGTCATAAAAAAAAGAGGAAGTAAGGCATTTCTTTATGTCGACCTATAAAACAAACACTTGATTGTAATTTTCTCCCTTGTCAGCTGTATGTTGTATGAAATTCATATTTTTCTTGTTCGTTCCGAAACTTTCCTGTTAAAATAAAAGCTGTAAATTTCAATTGTTTAGCGTTCATATTTATTATTATTGTTATTATTATTATTATTAATAAGAACGAAAAATCACGCGGTTACCACAGATCATTAAAACTTTCCAACTGTACATATGCGTTGCGTCGTTTAACCTTTAATACTTTGTTTACGTGATCGTACAACAAACAGACAAACTAAATGAATTCAAAATTACTCTTAAATATTATTGGAAAGTATTATAAAAGCTTAACACAAACGGAAATGCAATCACAGCAATTTCCATTTTTCAAATCTTAATGTATCTGAATACTTTAGTGTCGACCTGTAAATCTTAACGTTAAACATATTGTATTCCATATACAGTACCCGCTGCTTATTAAAATCACATTCGTTCTGAGCCAAAGGGATTTTATTAAGCGGCTGATTTTTATATCCGGCGAACGTTCCTGCCTTTAATGAAAAAGCATTACTGCCCTGAATTTCGAAAGAAACTTTAAAAGGGAACGAATAATGTAATTAGTAAACAATATTAATTAATTTTTGGTAGATAATTAGGTAATTATTTCTACGATATAAGTAAATGCATTCTAAGTTCCGGTGCACTTTCGTTAGAGGAAAATGATCATTACTTTACCAAAAGTTCACGCTGTTCTTATAAATTTAAAATCTTTCCGTTTAAACCTCATGAATGATAGTAATTTCAAAATAAGAACTAGAAATTGCCTTCTAATAATTAGAAAAAATAAAACATTTCAAATCAAATTTCTATTTTATTACTGCGCTTTGAAGAATACGTTCCTTGAAATTGTTACGGAGATAAGTATTTAATTTGTAACTGTGCTACAAGTTTTTTTACAAGGGTTTGTTGTGCTTTAATTTCTTTTTCTATTAAAAAAAAAAAAAAAAAAAAAAAAAGAAAAAGAAAAAAGAAAAAGTAGGTATTTTTTTTTTTTTTGTATGCATAAATGACATTTTTGGCTGCTGAGGAGATATTTTTGAGTTTATTAACCGGCGATGTTGATTTTATTAAGCGGTGGCTTTAAAAGTTGTTTGTATTGATTTGACTCCGGTCCTCGCGATTTGATCAGATTAAGCGGCTAATTTTATTAACCAGTGATTTTATTAAGCGGCGGTTACTGTATATATATGAAAATATAATATATGTTTTCAGTCATAATAGTTGTAAATAAGTAACAAAAGTAACTAAAGAAAAACTTACGAGAAAATTAATTAATGTGAAACAATTCATAAGTAAAACTAACTGCAAAAACATAAAATAAATGATTTAAACTGTCAAAAATGCCCCATATGACTTGAGACATATGTGTGGGGTTAAAGCATGCTTTTAATTGATCAAACTCTCCCCCTAGGCAGACAGTTTAATAAAAAAGCACATATATGGCTAAATAAAAGATCGATAAAATAAAATGAATAAAATAATATGGAAAAGACAAAAACTTATATGGATAAGGCAGAAAAATGATCAAACATTTACATAAACAGTAGCATGTATTTCATAATAACTCCAGCAAGACAGCTAACCAGAATACGAATGTATTTATATATACACACACACACACACACACACACATATATATATATATATATATATATATATATATATAAATGATAGATTTCAAAATAAAATTTAACCTTAAAATTTAGCAATTAATAGATACAAAACAATATCAACACAACAAAAATGGAACTGATTTTAACTTATACGTAAGACTGACACAAAAATGTTGCGATACAGATTAAGAACCAATAAAAGACAAAAACAATTTAAATTACTTACGCCGACATGAATGATAATAATAATAAAAAAAAAAGAACCATTAAACTTTATGACAGAGAAAATAACTAAAAGACCACCGAAATAATAATTAGATAAAAATGCTTAAAATTAGAAGTAAAAACATGTCAGGGGGCATGTACTTCATAAATATATATAGTCCAACTGTATATATACAAGCGGACCTCTATTTAACGAAGTCGCTAAAACCAGCAAAAAAGTTCGTTATATGGAAAATTCGTAAAATAGAGATTTATGCTTTATAATATACAAAAACAAATTTTAAATTCATAAATACTAAACATCATATAAGAAAGTATTAAATTACACTTTTTTTAAAATAGATCACATATTCTTTTGCTGTAATTTATTAATTAACAAAATAATAAAAAATAAATAGAAAGAGGGATGAATAAATAACAAATAAAGATAAAACAGCATTAAAGTCCAGAAAATACAACTCCTTGTTTTTAAATGTATATATATACATACACACTCACATATATATGTATAAATATTTAAGTACCGTGTACATAAAATTATTTTCTTACAAACCTTTATGATATTACCATTATTATACCGAGCAACAATTGTTAGGAATACGTACCAAATATGTTCTTCATTTTAATTAATGAAATAGTCCGTTAATTTCTCCTGTATTGTTTGTTTGAAAAAGTGTTTATTTTCATAATAGGTCTCGCATGTTTGGAATGCTTTGAAAACTTCTTCTGGTGTGTTTTGTACAAATTGTAATCCCCATCGAGTTGTTTCAGAAAATTTCAACATTTCATCGTCTGACGGTTTTTTAATTTGAACGTTAAAAGTTCGTTAAATAGAGAAATTCGCAAAATAGAGGTTTCTTTAAATAGAGGTCCGACTGTATATATATATATATATTGGATTATGAATGATAAATGCCAATTTTATATTGATTTGTACAATACAGAGTTATATAAATGTGATTTAGAAAAATGCTTCTCATGCATTGGCATTCTTTTGGGTGTCACTGTACACAAACTAGTTGTGCTATATGTATATCCTTTTAAACAGGGAACTTGTCATATTGAACTTAAATAACGTATATAAATTTGTGGAAATTCTGAAAATATTTACAGACGCAAATCATAACCACTTTTAAAAATTGTTAGAAAAAAGTTAAATATTGAATAAATTCGAAAATGTAATTCCAGCAGATTCCAATTGTAGCCCTTAATGTATTTTAATATTTTTATGAGAAATTGTAAATCTTAATACTAATCATACTATATTCCATAGAAAACATTTTTTTCGGGGGCATTTCCAGAATAATAAATATTAATTTCATCATGATTTGAGCAAAATAAAGGTTATTAAACTATGTTTTTTTTTAGAAATATCTCTAATTGAACACTATGCTCTTATATACTTTCGAGTGCCCTGCTTGGGGACAAAATCTCGCGGGACAAAATATCGCGAGGATAAAATATCGCCGACGTAAATGAATACAAAGCAAAAATGAGTTAGTAATTATTAGTAATGTTGTATAAAATTTCATGATAACACATACCTAGGTCAGAGCACTGATATTCTGACAAACCTGCAACAAAATTTTTTTATAAATTTTACTTAAAATAGTTTAAAAACTATATTTATTAACTTTTGTCAAAATTAGTCATAATGAATTCAATCGTGCTTATTAATTTTAAAAATTTTAATTAAAGTTTGTGAACAGTATTCAGCTTTAATGTCAGTAGTGATATACACGATTGAATAGTGAAAACCAAAAGATAGAATAACTTAAAAATAAACATAGATAAAATAATGAAATTCAACTCTGTGATTTATTTAATTATTTATTTATTTATTTTAATTAATTAATTAATATTTATAAGGTCATGTGGTCCCTACCAGAGATCACGCGTGACACAAAATCAAATTTTCAAATAGATCATACTATTTTTTTGACGCGATATTTTGTCCCGCGATATTATGTCCGGATCCCATGCAAACCAGTGGTGGTATTTTCCTCATTTTCAATAGGTAACTCCCATAGTGAACTTGAATAACATATATCAGTTTCGAAAAATTCCATTAATATTTACGGGAGTTAAGAGTGTGGATAGACGGACAAACAGAAAAACAAATCAAAGTCATTAACACTTTTCAACTTTGTTAGAAAGCGGAAAAATAATATGTTTCATTCCACAATTATTTCATGTTTGTATAGTAGTACTCATATTTTCAAGTACTGTGTATAGTAGTAATTATAACATATCGGTCCAAAAATATCCCGGAGCAACCCACAGATTGCGTTTGCGTCGCAATTGAAATATTTCTGTATGGTAAGGTAATACTAACCTTCAAAAGATACCCATTAAAGTTTCATGATATTTCGACCTTTCGTATTAAAATGTTAAAGTTTTAGTGACTTTACTGACTTTTGATGCTTACAAAAGGATGGACAAAGCCGAATTTCGTGTGTCGATTAAATATGTTGTTTTTTGATGGACAAAATTGCTGTTAAAACTCTGCAATGAACCATACAGTGTTATAAGGAATCAACAGTATTTTTGCCCATCAAAAAAAAAAAAAAAAAAAAAAAAAAAAACGTTTAGTTTACAGACAAAATTTAGCTTTGTCCATCGTTTTGAAAATATTAAAATTAGACTAAAACTTAGTCAAGATTAGTCACGAAAACTTTAATATCTCGATAATTAACGGTCGAAATATAATGAAATTTTGACGTCTACCTTTTGAAAATATCTTGTGTTGTGTATCTTTATAACATATTTCTTTCTGACAGATTAGTGCTACTTTTATAAATATTTCTCAAAGTTCATTCTATGTTTGCGTTATGATCTTTTAAATTTTTTATGTGTTTGCTGTGCTAAATTCAAATATACTGTTTGCTGAGTATATAGTTTAATGATAATGTATTGGACAACTCAAATTAGTCGAATTAATTTGAAGAAAGAAATAAGTTTTCAGAAATGAACATAGTAGCTGTTGTTAAAGAACGCAACGTCATATTTAAAAAAAAATGTTTGTTTATTTATTTATTTAATTTTTAATCTTTTTGTATATTTAGAGCAATTGAGAATGTTTTTCCTTTTTTCTCAATCGCACCAACTTAATATAATATATATGTTTAAAATAAAATTTAGAAAAAATGTGTGAAAGAAAAAAATAATAATATAATAACTGTTGCTAAGGAATGTAACGTAATTACCGTGCGTATTAAAAAAATTCATGTCGTACTAAATTGAATTTTGTTTTGAACACAATTTTATATCTACACTGACGTTCAAAATTAAAGGAACAATCTCCTTTCCTATTTTCTTTTTTTGCACATAACTTTTAAACAAATAAACATTTGAACGTATAATTTGGATGGCATGTTTGTTATCATATCATTAATAAAATTTTATATAACTTTAATAAAAATAATAATTTTTAAACTAATAACTATTTAATTTTTCTCAAGAGTAAACTTTGGAAAAAAGGAAAAATTTCAACAATTTTAGAAAAGAAAACTTAAGGAAAAATGGTGTTAAAGAAGTATTACAGATAGATGAAGATGCACATGCCCTCAAATGTCAAACTAAATCCCGATTTTTCTTTCTATATTCACTTATTTTTTTTGTTTTTATAACAGACATTTTGAAGAAAAAAAATATATATCTATATAATTACTAATTTATAAACTATGAGATTCACCATGATAATAAAAATGCCGATAAATAATTTTATAATGAACGTCTTATCCAATTTTCATGTTTGTATGTACATTTTTAAAAAAGTTTTTCACATGCGAAAAAAAAGAAGGAAAAAGAAGAAACAGAAAAATGAATAAAGGAAGAAAAATCCTGTTTTATTCTAACTAGAGCCCCTAAATAAAATAATAGGCCGGCGCATCACCGCCATTTTTTTGCCTCCGAAGAGGACAGCATTCCCGCTTGGCGTCCTTATCGCTTCCCTAATGATTTTTAGAAATCTTGATCTGAAGCTTATCTGGTCAAGTTAACAGCAATAATATTCCTAAAAGCACATTTTTTTCACAGTACATTCTCAGGATGTCATTGTATTCTCAGGATATCCTATGGATGTACTGGGGTAAGATGTGTTGTTAGGGCGGTTTCTGTTTCTTTTACAAAATGTCGCCAAAACTCAAATACACAGTTATTGAAGGTCTGTGAACACTTTATATTCACTTCTTGAATGATTATAGCAGTTTATCGCTAAACAAACTTCCATATAATAGTTTACTTAGCTAAAATTATGAAATATAATAAAATAAGTTTCTCTAAAGTAACGTAACACGATACAAAAATTTTTTTCTCGTTTGTTTATCAGAGAAACGCGCTGGGTACATATGGCAACCCTAAGGCAACAAAATGCCTGATGCGCCAGCTCGTATATATAGGAGCCTTAATTCTAACACATGCATGTATGTGCATCATCACCTGTTCTTATGACCATTTTTCATTTAGTTTTCTTTTCTAAAATTGCTGAAATTTTACATTTTTTCTAAAGCTTACTTTTCAGAAAAGTTGAATATTAATCATTAGTTTAAAAATTATTACTTATACTAAAGTTATATAAAATTCGATTGATCATATGTTAACGGCCATGCCATCCAAATATTTTGTTTTTGTGTTCATTTTTTTTTAAAAATTACGCGCTAAAGAAGAAAACGAGAAAACAAGTTTTTGCTTTAATTTTGTACACCAGTGTATTACTTAGAAAGTAAATATATATATATATATATATATATGATAGAAAACTAAACGAATAATTAAGTTCCAGGAAATTTCCTTCTTCGAAATCACGAAAACATCACATTTCTTAGAAAAATTTTGAAGCTATTTTGATAGGTAACAATGGTTCTTCACATACATCTTGAAACTACTTCTGTTTCTATGGTGATAATCGTAAGTTCTTAACTTAGCCGAGAAAAATTATTTTAGTTATGAAAAGGAATTGATGGGATTTCTATGGATAAATATGTTTTCTGCACTTTATTATGTTGAATTTAGGATAATTTTTGTCGCGTACATGATTTATAAAATTTCCGTTAGAAGGAGAAAGATGAAAATAAAAGGGAAATGTGATAATTTATTTCATTTATAAAATCATAAAATTTTGTATATAAGAAATTATATTTCTTTAGTAAAGAATTAAGTTAAATAGCTTAATTTTGTTGTTGCATGGAGTGAAAGAATAGTAGGGGTCGCAGTGTTTTTATATTTTGTCGCCACTATTTATGAACAGTAATTTTATTAATGGTATTATAGCATTAAAATTTCAAGAAGAATTTCTTTTTTTTTAAATAGCAGTGACTAGGTGTTACTCCCTTAAATTAAATAAATACCTTATTAAACATGATTTATTTTTATTTTTCAAATCGACTTAAGTTATAAATACTCTTAAAAACAAAAACTATTTTATTTACGAGACAAAAGTTAAAATACATTTAAAAACAAAATATACATATAAAAATAGTTAAAATCTAGACGTTTCGAAACCCGTCCGGGTTTCCTCATCAGTATCAATTACAACATAATATGCAAGCATTACATGAATACCCATGGAATTTAAAGAAGTACCGAATATTGAGGAGCCAGTGCGCATGCTTCATTGATAGTGTGGAGATGCCTGGCAGTGTGCCGCTCTGAAGGAAAATACGTGATTTATAATTATCAAAACTAGAATTTAGAACTTTTATATTATCGAAGTCAGGAATATGATCGGTTTCTATTGAATGGATTATAATTTTAGAATTTTGGTTGTAATTTTTAAAAGATCATTTGTGCTCCTGTAGTCTAATTTTTGCTGTACGACCAGTTTCACCTATATAAACATATTTACAATTTTTACAAAGAATTAAATATATTACGCCAGTTAGATCCAGAGAAGGGGTTATGGGTTTAAAGTTAAAAAGAATGTTTTTCAATTGTTTAATCGGCCGGAAAGCAGTATAAATATTATGTGGTTTAAGTAATTTAGAATTAAATTCTGAAAGAAAACCAAAATATGGCATAGAAATATAATTGTTCTTATTAATTAGTGAATTTTTCATTTGCATTGGAGGAGAGGGGGAAATTGCAGGAAGAAACGAAGGAGAGGGGAAGCGGATAATTTTTTCCACGATAAATTCGTTTTAACCAATTAAGAGGATAATCTCCTTATATTATTAAATTGTTATTTATTTAATCCTGAAAAATTCTTTTAATTTCCAACTTGCAGTAACGAGACACTTTTTAAGTTGGAAATTAAAAGAATTTGTCAGGTTTTAATAAATAACGATTACCGATTAACGAAAAATTAAAAGATTTTGATGAAATTCTGGCTAAAGCAGAATTTAGTTTAGGACTGAGGACTATTAGTTTTTTTTCAAATTATAACATCGCTTTCAAATTATTCAATTATATTTTCGATAAATGTCCAACTATCGAAAAATGATTTCGACAAATGTCCAACTATCGAAAAATGATTTCGACAAATGTCCAACTATCGAAAAATGATTTCGACAAATGTCCAACTATCGAAAAATGACACCGCAAAAATCCCAGATTGAGACTAATAGTCCTCAGTCCTAATAAAAAATTAATTAAATATAAATAAAAAAAAAATTAATTTCCAAAATTTACTGTTAGGTGAATATGTGGCGCTGTTTTTCTAAATAAAATTTTTCTTTAACAATTTGTAATTTAAAATTAATGATTGCGCAAATTTTTCAGAACTGCTTTTGTCCCATTTATTATTTTAAAATTGGAAACACCGCGGTAATTTGTCTGCGAGAAAAGCTTTACTTAGAAAAACAGCGTTACATATTGCCCTATTGGTAAATTTTAGAATTTATTAATTTATTATTTTTATTTATTTATTTTTCGGAATCCTTCGTTTCTTTTCTATATCTACAGGATATCTACAGAACACTGTAAGCACTATCCGCGTTTGTAATGATCGATAGATGGCGCTTTTTCAGCTTTTGTTGTTGGTAAATATAATAGCTACGTGTATTTATTATTGTTCTATTTGTGTTACTACTTAATATTCGTGCTATAATTTCTCCGCCATTACTTCATGGAAAATGAATTGCTTTTGGAAAAAATATTTCAGTTTATTCAAAGTTCGATCGGAAGTGGATTTTTAACTGAAGTTGAACAAATATTAGTTTCAAATCATCTGATTAATTCTGTATTTCCATTAGTCGAAGCAACTGAATTTTTAAATTTGTCATTTGGAAATAAATGGAAGCTTAATTCTGGATTTCTGGAATCTTTGGAGTTACACTGTAGCTCACAACAGTGTGTGTTATCTTTTTTACCGGATTTATTCATTTTTATTCAATAAATATATGTGAAACTAAACATCGGCAAGCAATGGTGTCTCGACGAAAGCCGAAATCTATTCATGTTAATTGTAATTTCACCTTAGCCCACCAGAGGGCGAGCATTTCACTACAATCGCGGATCAGTTTAATTATGACCACCCTGCACTTCTCTGAAATAAATATCGTCTGCATTCATCATGGGAAAGAATATTATCACTATTTTTTACTAGTTAATGGTTCAATTTGTTTCAAAATTCTGCTTTTTTTTGTTCTAGACAGATATTTAGTTTTTGTAAAATTACTTTTTCGGAATCGGCAGTTTTCTGCATAACTGCAAAATGAAATTTGTGTATCAGCTGCTCTTGTTATATTTTCGCAGCTGTTCCAACTTTTAGTTCTGGGTTTCCGTTAATGATGCCTGGAGCATTGATGTTTACATCATCGAGTTCAGAAATTTTGTAAGTAAAATATATTATATTTAAAAATGACAAAGGGATTGATTATCTTTAAAAAATTATCAAGTATTTACATGATAGTTTGGAATTTACGTATTAAAATCTAAAATTGCCAGTACATATTATTACGATTTCGGTAGGCTTATTTTTAAGGACACAAGGGTCGTTAAAATTAATTGTTACTTTCTTCTATATTCAATAGAAGAAAGTATTGGATTCGTAAAAGTTTTCGACCTGCGGTTTTCGACGGATTCCCACGTTTTGTGAGGTCTAGAACACGATTTTACCATTTTTAGAAAATGTCTGTCTGTGTGTGTGTGTGAGACAAAAATTTTGTGACAACTGTATCTGCGGAACTACGGCTCAGATTTGTATATAAATTTATATGTAGATGCACCTTGACCTAAATTAATGCCTATCAATTTTTGGTGGCAACAGCTCAACATGTGGCGCTGCTATACAGCGATTTCCGCAGCTTCAGGGGAGGCTATATCTCAGGTTCTACTGTGTATAATCAAACGAAACGTCATATGTAAGAAGTTCATTATGAGACATTATGCTGATTCAATTTAAATGTGTATCGGTCGAGAGGTGTCGCTGCTATACAGCGATTTCCGCAATTTAAGGGAAGGCTCTCAGAACTTAATATCTCAGGAACTACTGCACAGAATTGCATATAAATATATATGTAGATGCACCTTAACGTAACTTAAAACCTATCAGCTTTGGGGTAACCTACTGCTCAACAGGTAGCGCTACTACACAGCGATTTCTGCAAATTAAGGAAAGGCTATATCTCAGGCTTTATTGCATATCATCAAACAAAACTTAATACGTGAGAAGGCTATTATCAGATATTATGCTGATTCAAGTTGGATGCGTATAGGCCAATAGATGGCGCTGCTATACTGGAAATTTTCTCGATAACGAGAAGGCTATATCTCATCTTGTGTGGCATATAACCGTACGAAATATGATATGACCATTATATAAACGCATTTTTTAAGATGGTATTTATAGACAATAAAACAGTCTTTCTTTGGATATTTAGTGTTAGTTTTCTTCAAGATGAAAATCATTTGCATTCATCATGTTAGATAATTTTAATAAATAATAGCTTTAATAAATTATTTGTCCTTAGTGAATTTGTATAGGAAAATATAGAAAGAAGTCTTGTGGTGACCACAGCATACTAGTTTTCTGACGGTTGCTTCTCACATCAAGAACTGTCATGAAATCTATCAATTCTGTGCATATAGCGTGTTTTAAATGGTAAAAAGTAAATTTTGGGATGGAAAGTCTTGATTTGTGAGAATAATAACCGAAAATAATACCCAATGTCCATTCTCCTTGCTAATTCTAAGTTATTTTAAAGCTCCAGTTGTTTTTTACTTTCTTCTATATGTAATAGTAGTGTGATTTTGACAGTTGAACGCCCGAGGCACCGAGGTATCGGCACGAGCGAGCCGTGCTGCTGCCGCGCCGTTATCTTATCAGTATCCTGTCGGGGGATCGTGAAAGATAAGGAAGGTTAGAATTAAGATGTTATCTTGAATGATAAAGAATTTAATGATTTTTCTTAATTAGGATTTTAAAAGAATTATGGTAATTTTAAACTTAGAAAAAATTAAGATTTAAAAAGAGAATTTTAATGAATTAAGTATATTTTAAAATGAATTAAGTTTTAATGAATGTGATTAGAAAACTTGGTAATTCCCAAAAGAGAATTTTAGAAAATGTACTCACCTTGGACTTGAACCCGGCACTACATCTCTTCGAACCTCTAGCGTTTGACCTCGCGACCAGGACTCTGTGAGAATTTTAGAAAATGTACTCACCTTTAGTGTATGTTGGAATCGAACCAGGGGGTTTTAAAAATTAAATAAAGAGATATACTCACCTTGGAATCGAACCCGGAACCTTCGGTACAGTCATATGAAATGTAATTATAGGGGCCCCACATCAGTAGTGCTGCCATCTGTTAGTCGATTCTAAATTAACTTCTATTAACAAATAATGTTTTACCACATAACAGAATTATAGTAGATTTAAACGAAATTATTTAACTTATCATAAGCTAAAATCAAACCAAACACTTCTTAATCTTATATTCATGTATTTGCATATTCTTTTTTTTTTTTTTTTATGCATTCTTAATTATTTCATTACAAATGCACTTTTAATCTGATTAACATGCATATATATGTATATTCATGTATTACTCTTTAAAGTATATGCACAATTTTTTTTTTTTTTTTTTTTTTTTTAAATTAAAATAGTCACACGAATTTATTTTGATAAAGTTAGAAAAAATAATATATTTATATCTTATAAGAAAGTAATGATTAATAGAATACGAAAATTATACTTACACGAGCATTTTCTACACTCCCAAAGAAACAAATGAGTGATAAGCTTATTTCTTATCGACCATGTTGATACTACGTAATACTACGATAAACTCATTTTGTTTGATTATCTTATATAGTTCTACTAAACAGGTTAAAAAACTTTTTGAATTATTCACCTTAAAATGAAAATACTATACTACAGAGTTACCATTTATTTAATTCATTAAAAAATATGCTTCTTGAAAAATAATGAGTTATCTAGAAGTATTTTTCATTGATATGTAGGATATTAATTTAAGAACTTTATTTTATAAATTAACTTCTATCAACCAATAACATTTTACCACGCAACAGAGTTATAGTAGATTTTATTTAACTTATCATAAGCTAAAATCAAACCATGCACTTCTTAATGTTATATTCATGTATTTACATGTTTTGTATATTTATGCATCCTTAAGTATTGTTGCGTACTTGGGGGTTCGTGAGTTGTCTGAGAATGAAAGGCCAAATGTACAAAAATTCAGTAATTTTATTCACAGAAAGTTCCAGAAATATACAGGTCAATAAACCAATTATCAGCTTCAATTCAAGCAGTAACCACAGCTTAAACAACAGCTGTCAATAGCAAATCCACAGTACAAACTGTATAAGCAATAACACTTGAAGCAAGTCTCTCTCAAAGAGGCTTAAGAGCAATGCAAGCACTAGCGAAGCTGGCTGAGATCTGAACTGAACTGACAGCCTTGGCGAGGAAGCGCTCCTTATATGCTGTTCCATGGAGCCCAGATTTTTCGAGAAAACTCTAGAAAGTGGTCAACCAATCAACTTACAGCTTCCATATTTGGTATATCCCATATAAGGATTTTCTCGCCAAGGTCGCCAAAAAAATCGCCAAGGTGGGAAAAAGTCGCCAAATTTGGCGCCAAACCATTACCTGCATTACTGGGGCTTTTTAATGCGTTTTTAAGGGAAAATAAGGCTATTTCAACGCTAAAACGACTAGAAATGCACAAAATTAGCACTTTATCAACTTACTAAGCCTCTTTGAAAGAATTTATACAAAAATAAACACAATTATTTACAATTCGTAACAGTATTTTAGTTATGTAATATTTTAAAATGTGATTGGAAAAAAAAAATATTTCGCATTATAAATGTAATTTAAGTTTATGCACGCACACACATAGAAAAATTTAATTATTTATTTTTTAATCTTAATAGATTAAAACAGAAATTTAAAAGTTAAGCATATGTACATTGCGAAATTGATTAAGATTTAATATTACAAACTTAATTATATTGAGTGAAATTAGGATGTAGCTTATTAGATGTCCAATAGTTATAAATGATGTAAAAATGATGAAATACATTAAGATTTATTACTTACTTAGATATATTTTATGTGCATATTTAGTACTTTTTGTGATGTAATGTAGCTTATTAGATGTCCAATAGTTATAAATGATGCAAAAATGTTGAAGTACATTAAGGTTTAATAGCTGCTTAGATATATTTTATGTGCATATATAGTACTTTTTGTGATGTAATGTAGCTTATTAGGTGAACGATAGTTATAAATGATGTAAAAATGTTGAAATACATTAAGGTTTAATAGCTGCTTAGATATATTTTATGTGCATATATAGTACTTTTTGTGATGTAATGTAGCTTATTAGGTGAACGATAGTTATAAATGATGTAAAAATTTTGAAATACATTAAGATTTATTACTTACTTAGTTATATTTTATGTGCATATATAGTACTTTTTGTGATGTAATGTAGCTTATTAGATGTCCAATAGTTATAAATGATGCAAAAATGTTGAAGTACATTAAGGTTTAATAGCTGCTTAGATATATTTTATGTGCATATATAGTACTTTTTGTGATGTAATGTAGCTTATTAGATGTCCAATAGTTATAAATGATGCAAAAATGTTGAAGTACATTAAGGTTTAATAGCTGCTTAGATATATTTTATGTGCATATATAGTACTTTTTGTGATGCAATGTAGCTTATTAGATGTCTAATAGTTATAAATGATGCAAAAATGTTGAAGTACATTAAGGTTTAATAGCTGCATAGTTATATTTTATGAATTTATATAGTACTTTTTGTGATGATATGTGACTTATTAGGTGAACGATAATTATAAATGATGCAAAAATGTTGAAGTACATTAAGGTTTAATACTTGCTTAGATATATTTTATGTGGATATATAGTACTTTTTGCGATGTTATGTAACTTTTTAAATGAATAATACTTATAAATATTGCAAAAATGTTGAAGTACATTAAGGTTTAATACTTACTTAGTTATATTTTATGTGTATATAGTTTTTTTTGTGATACAAAATTTTCTCGGGGGATAGTAGTTTTCAAGTGATTTTAACCACAGGAATACACTCTGTTTAAGATAGAAATAGATGAACTAGTATTGAACATGCTGGCTTCTTTTATGGTCACGTAATCCAATCAGAAGCATGGATTTTTAATAATTGTAAAATTAAGTGATTTTAGTATACAAGTTTCGGAAAAAACCATGAAAAACTTCAAACGAATAGTCTACAAGCTTTAAAATCTGTGATGCGCAAATTATTTGTTTTAACATGTTGATAAACTATATTACATTAAAAGGTTTGGGTATTAAAATGATACATACTTGGCGTGATTAATAGGGGTTCTAAAGAATTTGGCTGCTTCACCTAGTGTATGAATTTAGCTTATATTTGGCGTTATTTCGCCAATAATTACAAATTAAGTAGTAAGCTAAACACAAACCCTACACTAATGTAGTATATGTGACGTAGTAGATACGTGCTAGATACGTCATAGTAGACAATGTCATGTGACGTAGTAGATAAGAAAGCTTACCACGTGACCTTGATAAGAAATAGCGTTATCGCTCATTTCACACTGTGCGAGTAGAAGAGAAGGACGCAAATTAACAACTGTGTTGAGGTAAGTCCAGTTTTTATATTTAAACATAATAAACATAAACATATTTTTATTTAAACATAATAAACACTCTACATTAAAATTCGTAAAGTCCACATTTATATTCTGAAAGTTGTTCGTTGGTGAGTCATAAATATTACTTTGTGTCAAACATTCAGTATTCATATTTCCATTAGCAGTGGGTAAAACGTTGTATGCATTTTCATTATTATCCAAAACATTTGATAAGATCACATTTTCACTGGTTGATGAACCGAAAACAATATTTTGATTATCTGAAAAATTCGTTAAGTTCGCATTTGCACTCTCAAAGTTGTTGGTTGGTGAGTCAATATTTTGTGTTATGCGTTCGGTATTCATATTTTCATTATTTAAAAATATTAAAAAATACGTATTGTTATTTTCATCATGAAAGCTTTTGGCTAAAGAATAGGTGTTGGTTAAAAAAGCAGTATTCAAATTATTCAAAAAATTCGTTAAGTTCATATTTTCACTGTCTAAGTTGTTGATCGGCAGAGTATTTCGTTCATTGCATTTTGTACATACGTAAGCAGAAGAATCTTTACGATGATTTTTTCTGTTATGACGTAATAATTCATACTTATATCGAAAACTTTCGTTGCATTCTACGCATAGATATTCAGGTAAAACCTTTTGATGTACCATTTTTTTATGATTCAATAAATCTTGTTTAGTCCTAAACACTTCACTACATTCATCACAACTGTGATTATGTAAAGTGTTTTTATGAATTTTTGCATTATGTTTTAAAAAATCCCGTTTACGAGTAAAATTTTCCATACAGTATTCACACCCATATCCTATGCGAGGTTTTTCATGAATTTTTAAGTGTTTCTTACAATCATACGATCTCCTAAATGCTTTCTTACATATATCACAAACATATGGCTTTGCATCCTTTAAGTGTAAAGTCTCATCTTCAAAACATGATGAAGAGGGTTGTTGATGAACAGAAACTTGCACTTCCTCAGATAGATCCATTATAAAATTAATCAAAGTAAAACTTTAAAAATGGTATATGAAAACTGAACCATGAAAACAAGTCAGCAACTGATTAAATTTTCCTCTGAGACTGAATTTATACTCTATGTTTAATGCAAAATCAGTATTTATTGCCAAATACATTAAAAAAATCTCGCCAAATCTTAGCAGATATGTTATTTTAATAGCCAAATCTTGTAAAATATTCTAGTTTATCCTCAATCACATTAAAAAATCACGTAAACTATTTTAGTTTATCAACGTGTTAAAACAGATAATTTGTTCATGTCTAATTTCAAGCACGCAGAAAAGTTAAACTTTTAAGTAGATTAGTATTACTCTAGACTATGTGTCAAATGCCAAGTTCATGATTTTTTTGATACAATCTCTAAAATTGGTAAGAATATGATTATATATTTACTATAAAATATCAATTTATTTATGAAATAAACGTTTAAAAAAAAATATGTAGTTTTAAAATATATAGTTTTAAAATCATATTTAAAAAAAAAAAAAAAAAAAAAAAAAAAAAAATCTCTACATTAACATAAGTGCATTTATTTTAAAAATCCGATTAATAGTTTAAACTTTTACATAAAATTTTTATATGAGATAAATAATTAAAAATACAATTTTTATACACATACTTTTATTTTTCAAATTATAAGATTTTTACATTCATCATTTTTATACAAAGTTTACAATAATTTTATAAGATTCAACTAACAATTTTTAATATATATAGTAAAATCAGATATTACATTTGAAAAGAACCATATTTAGTCATACAAAGTTCTAATTTGAAAATTTCTGTTAATGTCCAACCTGATCCTTGTTCGCTAAATTCATCAAAACACTTTTTCATCTTGTTAAAAGCGTTTTCAAGATCATTATTCAAATCATTTATTAAAAAAGTTGTTATACTTTTTGACCTAAAATTTTGTGTAATAAAATCTTTCTCTCCATTTTCATAAATACAACTAAAAATAGCTTCAACATTAATATACCATTTCAATGTTCCTTGGTCATTTAATTGAAAGTTTAATTCGTTTAAAATGTCAGTTCTTAAATTATTAAAAAATGACGTCAAATCCAAATGTTTGTTTTTATTATCAAATGTGGTTATTGTAAATATATTAAGTGCATTTTTTCTTTTAAAATGCATAATTTTCTCCTTCAGAAGATCTCGGTCAGAATTTGTCAATCCCTTTAATGCTGCTTGTGATAAGGGTTTTCGATGATTTTCTCTAACATGCTCTAATAATTTATATTTCTGTCTAAATGTTTCTGCACATCGATCACAAGAATGCACTGGTAAAGGTTTTTGATGGTTTTTTCTAATATGCATCAGCAACTGATACTTGCGATTAAAGGATTCGCTACATTGCTTACATCTATGTTCAATAGGAATCTTTTCATGAATTTTTAAATGTCTCTTTAACTCATCTGATCTGGTAAATGCTTTCGAGCATTCATTGCAAATAAAAGATTTTTCGTTGAGATGAATTTTCATGTGTCGAAGCAAATCCCATTTTCGTTTAAATACCACACTGCAAGAAACACAACTAAAAGTTTTCGGTAGTTTCTTAGTATCCAAGTTTGATGACAACTCATTTGAAATAGGCATCTTTTCAGATAAATCCATCTCTCTCACTAAAAAGTAGAGTGTTATACAAAATCGAAGTTATAAAATTAAACGTGCGCACTCCTCAAAAATATAGCAGCAACTGATTAAAATTTCTTTGCGAGTGCATTTATACTGTAGGTTTACCACCAAATTTGTAATTATTGGCGAAATAACGCCAAATATAAGCTAAATTCATACACTAGGTGAAGCAGCCAAATTCTTTAGAACCCATATTAATCACGCCAAATATGTATCATTTTAATACCCAAACCTTTTAATGTAATCTAGTTTATCAACATGTTAAAACAAATAATTTGCGCATCACAGATTTTAAAGCTTGTAGACTATTCGTTTGAAGTTTTTCATGTTCTTTTCCGAAACTTGTATACTAATATCACTTAATTTTACAATTATTAAAAATCCATGCTTCTGATTGGATCACGTGACCATAAAAGAAGCCAGCATGTTCAATACTAGTTCATCTATTTCTATCTTAAACAGAGTGTATTCCTGTGGTTAAAATCACTTGAAAACTACTATCCCCCGAGAAAATTTTGTATCACAAAAAGTACTATATACACATAAAATATAACTAAGTAAGTATTAAACCTTAATGTACTTCAACATTTTTGCAATATTTATAAGTATTATTCATTTAAAAAGTCACATAACATCGCAAAACGTACTATATATCCACATAAAATATATCTAAGCAAGTATTAAACCTTAATGTACTTCAACATTTTTGCATCATTTATAATTATAGTTCACGTAATAAGTCACATATCATCACAAAAAGTACTATATAAATTCATAAAATATAACTATGCAGCTATTAAACCTTAATGTACTTCAACATTTTTGCATCATTTATAACTATTAGACATCTAATAAGCTACATTACATCACAAAAAGTACTATATATGCACATAAAATATATCTAAGCAGCTATTAAACCTTAATGTACTTCAAAATTTTTGAATCATTTATAACTATTGGACATCTAATAAGCTACATTACATCACAAAAAGTACTATATATGCACATAAAATATATCTAAGCAGCTATTAAACCTTAATGTACTTCAACATTTTTGCATCATTTATAACTATTGGACATCTAATAAGCTACATTACATCACAAAAAGTACTATATATGCACATAAAATATAACTAAGTAAGTAATAAATCTTAATGTATTTCAACATTTTTACATCATTTATAACTATCGTTCACCTAATAAGCTACATTACATCACAAAAAGTACTATATATGCACATAAAATATATCTAAGCAGCTATTAAACCTTAATGTATTTCAAGATTTTTACATCATTTATAACTATCGTTCACCTAATAAGCTACATTACATCACAAAAAGTACTATATATGCACATAAAATATATCTAAGCAGCTATTAAACCTTAATGTACTTCAACATTTTTGCATCATTTATAACTATTGGACATCTAATAAGCTACATTACATCACAAAAAGTACTAAATATGCACATAAAATATAACTAAGTAAGTAATAAATCTTAATGTACTTCAACATTTTTGCATCATTTATAACTATTGGACATCTAATAAGCTACATTACATCACAAAAAGTACTAAATATGCACATAAAATATATCTAAGTAAGTAATAAATCTTAATGTATTTCATCATTTTTACATCATTTATAACTATTGGACATCTAATAAGCTACATCCTAATTTCACTCAATATAATTAAGTTTGTAATATTAAATCTTAATCAATTTCGCAATGTACATATGCTTAACTTTTAAATTTCTGTTTTAATCTATTAAGATTAAAAAATAAATAATTAAATTTTTCTATGTGTGTGCGTGCATAAACTTAAATTACATTTATAATGCGAAATATTTTTTTTTTCCAATCACATTTTAAAATATTACATAACTAAAATACTTAAGGATGCATAAATATACAAAACATGTAAATACATGAATATAACATTAAGAAGTGCATGGTTTGATTTTAGCTTATGATAAGTTAAATAAAATCTACTATAACTCTGTTGCGTGGTAAAATGTTATTGGTTGATAGAAGTTAATTTATAAAATAAAGTTCTTAAATTAATATCCTACATATCAATGAAAAATACTTCTAGATAACTCATTATTTTTCAAGAAGCATATTTTTTAATGAATTAAATAAATGGTAACTCTGTAGTACAGTATTTTCATTTTCAGGTGAATAATTCAAAAAGTTTTTTAACCTGTTTAGTAGAACTATAGAAGATAATCAAACAAAATGAGTTTATCGTAGTATTACGTAGTATCAACATGGTCGATAAGAAATAAGCTTATCACTCATTTGTTTCTTTGGGAGTGTAGAAAATGCTCGTGTAAGTATAATTTTCGTATTCTATTAATCATTACTTTCTTATAAGATATAAATATATTATTTTTTCTGTCTTTATCAAAATAAATTCGTGTGACTATTTTAATTTAAAAAAAAAATTGTGCATATACTTTAAACAGTAATACATGAATATACATATATATGCATGTTAATCAGATTAAAAGTGCATTTGTAATGAAATAATTAAGAATGCATAAAAAAAAAAAAAAAAAAAAAAAAAAAAGAATATGCAAATACATGAATATAAGATTAAGAAGTGTTTGGTTTGATTTTAGCTTATGATAAGTTAAATAATTTCGTTTAAATCTACTATAACTCTGTTATGTGGTAAAACATTATTTGTTAATAGAAGTTAATTTAGAATCGACTAACAGATGGCAGCACTACTGATGTGGGGCCCCTATAATTACATTTCATATGACTGTACCGAAGGTTCCGGGTTCGATTCCAAGGTGAGTATATCTCTTTATTTAATTTTTAAAACCCCCTGGTTCGATTCCAACATACACTAAAGGTGAGTACATTTTCTAAAATTCTCACAGAGTCCTGGTCGCGAGGTCAAACGCTAGAGGTTCGAAGAGATGTAGTGCCGGGTTCAAGTCCAAGGTGAGTACATTTTCTAAAATTCTCTTTTGGGAATTACCAAGTTTTCTAATCACATTCATTAAAACTTAATTCATTTTAAAATATACTTAATTCATTAAAATTCTCTTTTTAAATCTTAACTTTTTCTAAGTTTAAAATTACCATAATTCTTTTAAAATCCTAATTAAGAAAAATCATTAAATTCTTTATCATTCAAGATAACATCTTAATTCTAACCTTCCTTATCTTTCACGATCCCCCGACAGGATGCTGATAAGATAACGGCGCGGCAGCAGCACGGCTCGCTCGTGCCGATACCTCGGTGCCTCGGGCGTTCAACTGTCAAAATTACACTACTTGTAATATAGACAAAATATTGGATTCGTGAAACTTTTCGACCTCCGTTTTTTGATGGATTTACACGTTTTGGGATGTCCTGAACACGAATTGATAGATTTTAGAAAATGTCTGTCTGTCTGTGTGTATCACGTTTTTTTTTGTGGACGCTGTATCTCACGAACCAATGAATGAAATTTATCCAAACTTGGTACTTAGTTGCAACCTGACATAATCTGGTGCTGATTAGATTTGGGGATCAATCGCTCAACAGGTGACGCTGTGGTCGCATTTTTCCTAAATTTTTAACTTGGTAGTATAGGACAAAATTTCGTATAAATGTACATAATGAGAGTTATTTTTAACTTTTGATTGTAAAATAAATTTGAATTATTGATAATAGTAATAGTAATAGTACTAGGAAAACAATTCTGTGCATGTGGGGGCATCACTTCCCCCCCTTGAACTATAAATCTGTGATAATTTAAAACAAAGTTATAGATTTTCTTTTTTTCTTTTTTTTTTTACTTTTAACGAAAAAAAAAAAAAAAAAAAAAAACTTAGAAAAAAAATCGTATTTTTTTTTTTAAATATTGTTACTGAGTGAATTTGTATAGGAAAATATAGAAGAAAGTCTTGTGGTGGCCACAACATACTAGTTCGGCGTGTCTTTGTGTGTCACTGAACACACATTTTTAAGAGTATTGGATGAAAACAAATTAGAAAGGGACATTATAAGTAACTGATTATTTCTGAAATTTGGAATCGTAGAGATATAAATTTAAAATTTTGTAAAAAAGTAAATAAATAAATAAAATAAAATAAAATAAATGATGTTTGAGGAGCTGTAGAATTATATTATTTTTAAAGTATTACAGAGCTTAGTGCGTTCTATAATAACTATCCAGATATTACTCATTGATCAGTTTTGATATTTTTCATCATCTTTGTTCCCCTTAAATTATAAAATTAAATTATCAAAAACTTTATTTAAAATTATGGGTAGGCATATTTACATTTCAAATGTTATTTTTTAAAAACATATTGCAACATATACAGTTTAACAGTTATTGTAAAAAGGTTTAGTGGTATTTTTTATCAGGGCAATAATAATGAATTTTAATATATATATATAATACTAGCTGTTGCCCGCGACTTCGTTCACGTGGAAATTTTGATGTGTATGTGTGGGAACTGACGGTTTGATCATAATATGTAATGAAATGAAACCTTATCATTGTGGTGCTGTGCAAAACAGAGTCTGATAAAGTACACTCAAAAAAATTTGTAACTCATTGAAAGCCAAAATAAAATGCCAAAATAAATAAATAAAAAGTTATCGCCAACATGGCGATAAAAATTTAAAATTCGGGCATAGGGATTCTGTACTAAAACAGTACTGCGTTGTGGAAGTATAAAAACTGGGTCGTCAATTATGAATTTTATTTCGAAACCTTTCTTTGTATGATTTTAGTTCACTATTGCACAATATTAATCTGGTTCTAATAATAATTTGGTGACTGGTTAATTAAAATTTTAACTATGTGGTGAAATTCATATAATATTTATGAGTTTCAAATTTTTTATTTTTTATTTTTTACAAATAAATGATTTTTTTTTTCATTTCCCGGCGAATTGTTGAATAATATTTTAGTTCTTAAACAATTTTGGACGGCTTTGCCTACTTCGCTGGCAAACTCTTTTCTATATGCTTTATGAAAAAAAAAAAAAAACTGAAATCGGTCAAAAGCTTGCTTTGGGTTTCCGCTGCCTTAGGCAGCGCCTTGTTCGTCCTTGCAATCTCCGGTGCCTGTCCCTATTGCCTGCGACAATGGCTTACCCGTGGGCTTCCACTTGGTTGCTTATCATAAATAACAGTTTCGATATGGACAGTATCGAAAAATTTGAAGTAGCTCTTTTATATCTGAATCCCAGTTACATATGAACAACATTATATGTGATGTACATAATATTTGCTCTCAAGTTATTTCCTATATTTATTTGATTTAATCAATCAACCATAGAATGACAGCAATTTCAAGCCACATATAATATTACAATATGCTATGATCGGCAACTTCTATCACATGAGACAATTATTATTTTGATTAATATTACTCCGTGGTGGTTATATATACTTCATGCTTAGTTAATAGTAGTTGGTATATAGAAAAATAAATAAATTAGTATGTAAACTTGATCATGGTACAGCCTTAATGCCCTTGGTGACTTTTAAATTTTTGTTGCCGTTTTAGACCAAAATATAATTTATGCGATTATTGTTCCTATACGCAAGCGAAGTGTGACGTCACTGACCGTCCGTGGATGCAAGAAAATGATTTCCTATGTCAATCGCCCATTGGATTTTTTGTAAAAAATAATTAAAAATCGAAGAAAATTATTTCCCGATTTTAATCCCCATATTTGGGTACACATATGTATTAGTTATCATGCGCATGTGTTAGATTGAGTTATTTTGCTGTCAAATTGACAAAATTTTAATTTTAAATTTCAAAATTTTGTCGTTCTTGGCGCTTATTGTATTTGGTGATCAAAAACGTCATACGAAAATATACATGCCAGATGTATATTTTCGTAATATGCATTGTACGAAATATTGTTTCATATTATTCATTACTGTCTTAAAATAAGTTGTTAAAATAACCATGATTTTTGAAAGGAATTAAAATATGTTCGCCAAATAATTTGGCGATATTTTAATTTTCTACCAAGGATGACGGATATCAAATCTATTCCGCTACAACATATTAGTATCTTATATCAGATACTTTATTTAGACATTTGAAAACAAATTTGACTTCAAATTATGATAGAATATTTATCATTTCCCTTTTAATCAGTATATTAGTTGGATATTTATTGTGTTAATATCATCCTTTGAAATTAAATGTTTGTGTTTTCAATCGAATATGGAAGTTTGCCATTTTTTTTTCTTCTATAGTTTTGAAATTAAAAATTCAAATTTTGTCAATTTTACAACAAAAATAACTTAATCTAATGCATAGACATAACTAATACATATCTATACGTAAATATGCGGATTAAAATCGGGAAATATTTTTCCTCGATTTTTAGTAATTTTTTACAAAAAATCCAATGGGCGTTTAACATAGGAAATATTTTTCTTGCATCCACGAACGGCCAGTGACGTCATCACTTCGCTTGCGTATTTCTTTCTATCTTTTCCTTGGCGAAAAATGTCCGATCTACTTCAGCATCAAAATTATAAAAAATTGTCAAGAATTATCAATAAGAAAATACCTTTACCATAATGCTGAATTAACTTTTATGCCAAGCGTGTTTCATCCGCCATACTAAAAAAAAAAAAAAAAAATCTGAAGTTGAGGTATATAAAAAAAATGCTGTGAAATAAAATTCAGAAGAAATATGTTAGATTTGTAATATTACTATTTTATTTTAAAATTGTAATGTGTCATTTTCTCATCGACCAATTTAACATTTAGTAATTTCTTATTTTTCGCATGAACGCATATTTCATTTTATGCTGAAAACAATAAATAAATATATCTCGTAAACTTTTCTTGGCAACAATTAAAAATTTAAATGGCTTATATTAAGTCAATATAAGTCAATAAGTTTATTATTTTCATATTTTAATTAATTTTAAAGATTTTTTCAATTTTTTTTTTTCCTAAACCATCCCTGACCTATAAGGAAAAAAACAAAAAAAGAATGATCGAAATCGGTCAAGCCGTTTACGATTTTATAAATAACATACAGACAAACATTCATTTTTATATATATAGATTATTCATAGGTTTTTATATCGGAGTTTCATGTTTTTCTTTTATAGGACTCAGATTTTTGAGCAAAACGAGTGTAACGAGGCCGAGAATCTAGTTTAAACGAGAAACACACACACACACACACACACACACACAAAAAAAAAAAAAAAAAAAAAAAAAAGAAAAGAAATAAGATTAATATGAAAATGTATTACTTAAATCTTAAGTGCAACGAGAGATACTCGCATGTAACGAGCAAAAATACTGTTAAAAAAAAAAAAAAAAAAAAAAAAAAAAAATAATAATAATAATAAAAATTTTCTCTAGTTCTCCTATAGGAATTATCAACGCTTTTAAACTTTTAAAAACAAACTTTTATCAAACTAAAAAATAAAAAAGTACAAAAAAATGAAAAGGTTCTGACCCCCCCCCCCCAAAAAAAAAAAAAAAAAAAATAAAATAAAAAATAAATAAAATAAAAAATAAAATAAAATAAAATAAATAAAAATAAATAAATAAATAAAAAATTAAATAAAAAATAAAATAAAAATAAAATTAAATAAATAAATAAATAAATAAAATAAAATAATAATAATAATAATACAATTAAATAAAATTAAATAAAATTAAAAAAAGAAAGTTAATCTCATTAGACTAATGTCGTCATTTTTCTTATTATATCATTGAACTGAGTGCACGAGGTTAAATATTGTCCATTTATAAATATTATTTTATTTTTTATTTCATTTTGCACGCGCGCTTTTTATTTCCTAATTCAAAATTATTAAAAAATAAAAAACTTTTTCGATACTGTCCGTTTGGAAACTGTTTATTAATATTTTTTTTCTTTTTCTTAAAAAATAAATAAATAAATAAACAAATAAAAAAGATTTTGCTGAAATTCTGTCAAAAGCAGAATTCAGTTTAGTACGGAGGACTATTAGTTTTTTTTTTTTTTTTTTTTTTTTTCAAATTATAACGTTGCTTTCAAATTATTCAATTATATTTTCGATAAATTTTCAATTTCGATAAATGTCCAACTATCGTAAAACTGGTATCGTAAAAATCCGCAGATTGAGTATAATAGTCCTCAGTCCTAAATAAAAATCGAGTAGTTAAGATATATAAATTCACTAAAAATACCGGAAAAAATAAATTATCATCTAATAGAACTTTCAAAATTGTTTTATTTTATAGCTCATATTGTTAACAAAGGGAAGAAATAAGTACTTATCTTAATATGCACTAATAGATTCCGCCCCCTGCTCGGTTTTCTTAACATCCTCTTTGGGGCTCTACCCGCCTAATCGCAACTTTGTCTTTCACTGATTAGGTATATTAAATGTGCAAAATACAAGACAGGAACAGAATATAGTAGTTTTGGCAGATAGGAACAATAATATTATAAAAACACACTAAATAAAATCTATACAGTTCGTATGACGGTGACCAATAACGTATTTCTAATTTTCAGTTCAATCGAATAAAGCATTTAGATGTTATCGTGTTCATTCACGCGCATTCACACATACACACGTCACGGGAAAAATAGAAATATGAACTCAGGAGACCTTAAAACGTGTAGAAACACCAAAATCTCATAGTCGACATTTTTCATAATTACCAAACTCTCCTTACTTAACATATGTTTGAAAAGTAAAGAAAGTTAAATGTATGAATCATGAGTTGTAGTTTTAACTTTCGCGGTTTTATATTTCATAATTGTAAAGAAGAATATTTTTTATTTGAGATTTCCTTTGAAATAGTTTTTTTTTTTTTTTTAAACCGGTTTTGAAATATTTTAAAGAAACTTTTATGCTATCAAATGTGTTATGCAAGTGAGGGCTGGACTTTATTTTTCATATTTTCCTGGAAGAATAAAAAATAAAAAGTTTCTGCATATTTTTATCTTTTAAGAGAAATATAAAATTCGAAATAAAAAGTTTGAATGATGGTTATATATTAAGACTCACTCTGTGCAAGGAAAATAATTTAAACTGGTGTTCACACTGCTTTTTCTTATACAACATATATACATTAATATGCAAATAGGAAATTTCTCGCTGTTTTTTACCTATTACTTTCCGAACACTATAGTGAGGAAAGTATTGTAATTATATCAAAAATACGAATTTGAGGTTTTGATGTTTCTATACGTTTCGAGGTCCCTTCAGTCCGTTTTCACTATTTTTACGATGGTGTGTGTGTGTGTGTGTGTGTGTGTGTGTGTGTGTGTGTGTGTGTGTGTGTGTGTGTGTGTATGTATGTGTGTGTGTATGTCTGTGAGTGAACACGCTAGCGTCTAAAAGCTTTGTTCGTATAAGCTGAAAGTTGGTACGTATATTGTCAGTCACCATAGTACGAACCCTACTGATTTTGGTGAATCTAGCACTTATAGTTTTTTTTTGCAGGGACACCAGGAAAAATTCTTTATCGTTATGGCCTATGGGGCGAAATTTTTAAAAGTGCGATAGCGTCTAAACGCTTTATTAATCTGAGCAAAAAATTTGTACACATATTATAGGTCACGTTGCACCAACTGTATTGATTTTGGTGAATTTAGCGCTTACAGTTTTTTTACAGGGACACAAAGAAAAATTCTTTATCATTATGACCCTATGGGACCAAATTTTTAAAAGTGCAATAGCATCTAAATGCCTTATTCAATTGAGTTGAAGATTTATATGAATATTATAAATCACTGTTGCACTAACTATAAGCATTTTGGTGATTCTAGCATTTATAGATTTTTTCAGGGACACAATGAAAAATTCCTTATCATTATGATCTATGGGCTCAAAGTTCAGTAGCGTTAAATGAAACATCGTGTACTATATGGAGAAAAATACTCAAACACTCTATTAAGGTTTTCTCTCTTTTGTTTGTTTAACAACTCCTCTTTCTTTACTTTATCTACAAAACTGTTAATTACTTAATGTTCGGAAAGTCGAGTGGAGTCACTCCAGATTTTTTTTAATTAGAAGAGAGTCTTAAACCGTAACCATACCATAGATCGGCGATAGACAATTTAAAACAAAGTTATCATTTTTTTTTTTTTTTTTTTTTTTTAAAGCTTTTCCTCAGCTGGATATTTAGTGTTACATTTTTCTGAGATGAAAATCGTTTGTATTTATCATGGAAAATAAATTTAATACGTAATTTGCACTGCATGAAGTTTTATAAGAAAATATAGAAAAAAGTTTTGAATTTGCCACAACATACAGTGTTTTTATTTATTTTGTATAATACTTTATAAAACCCTGAACAAAACTCGTATGCATATTTAAACGTTTTCACTTTCTTGAATATACAAAGAAGAAAGTATTGGATTCGTAAAAATTTTCTACCTCAGATTTTTGATGGATTTATACGTTTTGAGAGCTATAGAACACGATTTGACCATTTTTAGGAAATGTCTGTGTGTGTGTGTGTGTGTGACAAAGTTTTGTGGTAACTGTATCTCAGGAACTACTACAAAGAATTTCATACAAATTGGATTGCTGTTACACCTTGACATAAATTAGTGCCTACCAACTTTTGGTAAAAATTGTCTTACAGGTTGCGTTGCCATCCCGCTTTTTCTAAATTTTTAACATGGTGGTATAGGACAAAATTTTGTATAAATCTGCATAAAGAGAATTAATTTTTAATAATCATTATGAAATTTACAAGAATAATTTATAATAGAGATTGTCACCTGGAAAAGAAAAAATCCTATATGTAGGACCATCGCCTCCCCCCCCCCCCCCCTCGAGGGGAATAAACTTTCATGATGGGTATCTTTCAAAAGAGCTCTCCAATACCTTTAAAATGAATGGTTGAACCACCGATCTGCGATAATTTAAAATAAAGTTATCGATTTTTTTTTTTTTAATGCAATATTGAAAATAAAATGAACTTTTTTTTTTTTAATATTTAGTGTTAGTTATACTACTGCTCTAATATGGAAAGCGTGCTGCATTATCATGGAAGATAATTTTATTAAATAACGATTTTTATAATTTCTTTTTACTGAGTGAATTTGCGTAGGAAAATATAGAAGAAAATCATGTGGTGGCCACAACACTCTAGTTTATAGTAATAATTATCAATTAACATTTGCCTTAAGATAACCTTAAAATATTTCCTTAAAGTAACCCAAAAACATTACCTTAAATTAACCTGCTTTTTACCTTAAAATAACTGTTTTAATCGAAAATAGATAATTTTATTGTAAGTTAGCTAGTATACTTGTGTAGAATGCTGGAAAGAAAGTTAATGATTTATACATTTTATCAAAATTTGTAAAAACTTGCAATTACCGATATTTTTAAGGTTAGTAACAATACAAATCTACGAGGGTAAGTCATTAAGTGAGTCACAAATGCATATGGCATGATTTAAAGTAGTAACAGATATCTCCAAAGAATGGTAATAAATGGCAGCAACATACAGCTTTATGATATTCAATTCATATTGAGTAGGTAGCATTCACACGCATGCGTAATGTAGTTTAAAAAATGGCGATGGTGCTGAATGATTGTACGATAGAATAACAGCGTGCTGTGGTCCGATTTTTGTGGGTGAAAGGACTTGAATAAAAAAATATTCATAAAGAAATGTTACCTGTTTATGCTACAGTATCCATCTTACAGCCCAAACTTAGCCCCAAGCGATTGTCATCCGTTTGATCCACTGAAACAACATCTTGGAGGCAAACAATTTGCAGATGACGACGACGTTCAACATGAAGTCCTACTCGTGGATGAGACATCAACCCAAAGAATTTTATGTAGCTGGATTTGGGACTCTGATAAAACGACGGGATAAGTGCATCAACGTTGCTGGAGATTATGTGGAAAAATAAAAATTATTTTCAAGTGATTATCAGGGTAAATTATTTTTTTATTATCTTTTGTGACTTACTTAATGACTTTCCCTCGTACATTCAGGGACCGATTTACTCACTTGGAGGCCCAGGGCATTCATGTTCAATGGGCCCCCTTTTTCTCGTACTTTAATAGTACAACAAACACAACAAACCGCTTATTTCTGATTCAGCCGTCTAAAAATTCAAAACACTTTTCATTTTGTTGGTAAGAGTAAGGCTAAACAAGATCCATGGCTTATCTATCGGATCGACGTACGTCGCCCTCATGTACCTGCATTGCGATGTGTGCCTCGGATTTAGTTGCCCTAGTAAAAGTTTGGAATGCAAATGCAAGTATTGGTAGTATGCAGTTGTATTTGCATTTAGCGAAAAATATTGCAATTTTTTTAATGAGTTGATAGTTTCCTTGAAAGATCATCACACCGATTTATAAAACAGCGCAGTAATTCCTCTATACATTGACGAAAAACAAAAAACTACTATCATTACAGCAAAATTTGGAAATTTTTAATTTTAGCTATTTTTTAAAATGTATGATGGAATTTCTTGGGGCCCTTCACTGTGAGGGCCCAGGGCACATGCCCCGAATGCCCTGCCTTAAATCAGGCACTGCGTACATTAACTAAAAATCCTGTCTACAGTGCCAGTGGTAGAAATAAGAATTTTGAAACTAGGCGTCAAAATAACGCCTGGATTAAATTTTTTAGGCGTCCAAATTAAAAATCTAGGTGCCATCTATAATTAAATATGTATATTTAAAAATAATAATAATAATAATAAAGCATCAACTTGTAAATAATATATGCAAGATTATATAAAAAATATTTATGTAATGAATGTAATTACAATGACAACATTAAACGTACATATTTAAAATCACAAATTCATTCTTCACCCAGAAGATACATCATTCCACCACAATTTAATAGCATTTTCTGGGCAGAAATCTTCAAATTTAGGGCTATTTAATTTAATTATTAACAAATTGTCAACTACTTTCATAGAGAAATGATTTCTTAAATCAGTTTTTATTATGTTCAAATTAGGTTTTTATTAGGTTAGGTGAAATAAGTCTGATGGGATTGGGAAAATTATTAGATATGATGAGGAAAAAATCCAGGCGTCAAATATGGCACCTATGATTGGAATTCTAGGCGTCAAAATGAAAAAACTGGTCGCAAAATACGACTAACGACCGCTTATTTCTAACCCCTCTACACTACCACGGGTATTGGAAACACAGCTTTATTTTGCTTTTATGAAAGTTGGAAGTTTTAAGAATTTTAATATTTTCATAGATGTGTTTCATATAACTGATTCTAATTTCTTTAAGAAATAATATTTAATAAGTGAAACATTTAAAACTTTATATATATATATATATATATATATAAATTGAAAAATTAGAAACCGAACTTAGATTAAATTAAATATTACTCTTTTGTAAAATCTGTAATTTTCAATTGGATGAACGTTAGATCGGAAATCACAGAATATCAAACGCAAGGCCAGACTTGACTTTAATTAAATGTTATTTTTCTATAAAATTTGTAATTTTCCACCTAAAATTGAAATTAACCAATTTTAATTTTTAAATTTAAATTTTTAATAATTTTAAAGTTAAAATCGCTATTTTATTTAATATTTTTTGGATCAATTATCTGATCGAACTAAAGCATTTGGCGTTAGTTAGAATTTTATTCTGATTAGTAAATGTACCAATTTTTGTAGCGATCGGTTGAACGGTGTAGTTTTGTATAGTGATTTAAAACCTGATATATTATCTATATATGCTTGATTCAAAATGGGCTACTGCAAATTTTCAAAACGCTTAAATCGCTATCTGAAAACAATTGTCCTCTCGTACTGATAAATAAATAACTATTAAAAACTGTAAATTCGTTTGGCAGCAGGCTTCATACATAAAATACCCTCCCTTTTGGTCGGAGTTATTAAGTAAATATAATAAATTATGAGAGAAATTGTGTTATTTTGCGATTCCATTTTAAATGAAAATGATTATAAGCTAAAATTTGATGTTGTAAGTAAATTTACCACCGTTTGTCTCATTAAAGTTTTGAAAGACTCGAACGAATAAATCATTTTGCACAATCACAGAAGATTGTAACAATGTATACGTAAATTTGACAAGACGGTATCCACTTTATTTAATCAGTACGGCGTTAATGATGTAAAATTTTCAGCGTTACTTGTTCAAAAGATCAATGTTTTCTCTGGAGTATAAATACTGGAATTAATTTTGTAAAATGAATTAATTTCCGCCAGCAACTATTGAACAACTTCAACAATCAAAATGTCAGACTTGTTATTTTAATTTTCAGTATTACAAATGGCGCAAGATTGATGTGTTTTGTTTATCTAAATGATTTGTCTTATTATAAATATTCCTATGTAGGTTGCTAGAAAGCATTTAAAACAATCGTGATAAGATGATGAGAGAGTTAGTAAGTTCCACAAAGCGATTAAAAACAGTGATTCGTTTCGGGCCAAGCAAATCCTTCATCAGGCAAAAGACAGATATACAGTAACCGCCGCTTAATAAATCACTGGTTAATAAAATCAGCCGCTTAATCTGATCAAATTGCCAGGACCGGAATCAAATCAATACAAACTGATTTTAAAGCCGCCGCTTAATAAAATCAGCCTCGCCGGTTAATAAACTCAAAAATATCTCCTCAGCAGCCAAAAATAGCTTTTATGCACACTTAAATTTTTTTTAATTTACATTGTGATTTTTTATTTTTTATTTTATTTTTTAAATGGAAAAAGAAATTAAAGCACAGCAAAACCCTCCGTTATCGCTCATTCTTGAAGGTTTTACACATGCAGTACAGTTACAAATTAAACACGCCCCATAACTTATCTCCGTAACAATTTCAAGGAACATATTCTTCAAAGCACAGTAATAACATACAAATTTGATTTGAAATGAAGTTTTTCTTTTTTAATTTCTAATTATTAAAAGGTAATTTCTAGTTCCTATTTTGAAATTACTATAATTCACGTGGTTTAAACGGAAAGATTGTAAATTTATAAGAACAGCGTGAACTTTTGGTAAAGTAATGATGATTTTCCTCTAACGAAAGTGCACGGGAACTTACAGTGCGCTTAATTTACTTATATCGAAGAAACAATTAGTTAATTATCTACCAAAAATTAATTAATATTGTTTACTAATTCCATTATTCGTTAACTTTTGAAGTTTCTTTCGACTTCTGGGAAGTAATACCTTTTCCTTAAGGGCAGGAACGTTCGCCGGATATAGAAATCAGCCGCTTAATAAAATCCCTTTGGCTCAGAACGAATGTGATTTTAATAAGCTGCGGGAACTGTAATTAACACAAAAGCAGACTCTATTGTCCTAAGATGTACAAAACCAGTCCATTCATATAACGTATGGAAAATATATTTCTTTGATAACAAGTATTTTTACTAATGCATTTACATGCAATTATGATAACAAAAAATTAAAATATCATATCAAAAATCATATTAATATCAAAACTTATACAAAAGTTCCAAAATAAACTAAAATCAGCATATCAATTTCCACTATTTATGTTCTTCATATTTAAAGGATGTTATATCAGATCACCTTATTTCATACCAGAAAGTTTACACCCTTAACAACATGGTGATTAAATAAAGATAATGTCGCGTTATTAAATCCGTACTCTTTGTTACAAACTCACTTGATTATGCATCCCACGCGTTGGGTATTTTAATGGCGGGAATGAAAACAATGATTTCTCATTAGTTTCAGCTCGCGAAACTTTTTGTATTCTTTAATAACAGAAATTCGTGATTTTCCCCTCTTTTCTGCATATTGTTTTACATCAAAAAAAATATCTAAGCTCATTTTAGAATTCTACGAATCAATGTTGTAATAAATAACGGGTGTACCAGAATAAAATAGACTATTACTATTTGTATGTATGCATGGAAATTTTATATTATTTCTAGACATATACGTTTTTTTTTAGATTCCCAATTACGTTGGTAAAATCTATGCAACAACTCAAAAGCAAAAATTGCATTGCAACTACAGGATAGTATGAAGAGCAAAGAAGTACAAAAATTGGTACTTTCCAAGTTCAAAAGTGGAGAATCCACAAGCAAAATATTTCGTGATTTGAAAGGTGTTTTAAATTGTGCCACTGTTTTTAAGTGGTGTCATATGATTAGAAAGAGTGACAATATTAAAACCTCTCAACCTCCAGACTCTCCACGCATTGTCCGCACCAAAAATCTGATTCAAAAAGTGAAGAGTCGCTTGCCACGTAAGAAGAGCATATCCATAAGGAAACTTGCTAGGGAACTGAAAGTATCAATATTCAGCGAATACTTAAAAATGACATTGGATTAAGACCTTACAAAAAACGAATACAACCTAAACTCATAGAAACCCAAAAGCAAAAAAGAATCAAATTCGCTAATTGGTGCGACACAATTTCAGAAAAGGTTTGACTAAGAGAATCCTTTTTTCTGACGAAAAAAGAATTTAAATCCACTGGACTACTCGATTTAAGATGAATTTGTACAGCAGATGAACTGGGATAAAATAAAATATTAAAAAATACTGATTTCAGAACTAAAACGAGCTGTAAAGAGATTAAGAAAGGACGTAATAGTGGAAAGTTGTCCAAGTTGGACCAGACGCTTACATCGAATGGCAAACAGCAACGGGGATTATTTACATAAATTAATATGTTGCATTTTGTTTATTATTCTATCTATATTGTTTATGTGTAAAACCAAGTTGGGTTTCACTTAAATAAATTTAGTTATACATCAATTTATATCAGTCTATTTTATTCTGGTACACCCGTTAAATGAAAAATATTTATTTCTTGTATATTTCCTATCTCGGACAATAATAGATTGAAGGAGCTTTTTTTTCATACATCGATAAAGAACAAAACTGTTATTAATTAGAAAATGTAATACAGAACGTCGTTCACACTTTATGTGGAAACGATTTTAGTAGTTAACTTTTATGCATAAATGCCATATTTTTTTGCGTCGATTTGCTTCTATCTGATAGCCATGGTTCTTGATAATAGCTGTAACTCGAAACTTCTGTAAAAGTAAAATATTTTTTAGTACTGTCGGGTCAATTTTATCCCACTCCTCTTGTACGTTTTCCAAAGTCCGTTCAGTGTTCTTCGATACCGTTTTCCTAAGGCCCGTTTTAATACAGTGATGCCAGATAGTGGAAAATTATTTCCCTAAACAGGTCTTCAAATTTCCCCAAATCAGGGGTTTTTTTTTTTTCGAAAAAATCCTCAACTTGATTTCTACTAAAAAGGGAGAAAAAAAAAAAATAAATATATATATATATATATATATATATATATATCAAGCAGATTTAAGCTCAGATTTTTCCCTACATGAAATTAATTTTTGGAAAAATCCCCCCAAAACAATAAAGCTATTGAAAGTCCCTAGTCATAGGGATAAATCATTACGTTGTCGACATTGACAGAAAGTTGACGAACTCCCCAAATTTGTCCCCAAAAATTTTAGAATTCCCCCAAAAAGTCCCCACAAAAATTTGGTCCCCAAAATTGTTCGCAGAAACCTCAAAAATCCCCAAAATAGGGAGAAAATGCCCAATCTGGCACCACTGTTTTAATAAACTAAAAATGCAAAAGTCCATTGGAGAAGCGTCAGACGATTTTACAGGTATTTTAATTAAGTGGGATACATTTTATTCCTGTTTCTGATTCTGTCTTTGCTAAATAAGCGACAGTTACGGTTACAGTTAGACGTGTGACTTGAGGCTTTGTCCATATGAAGATTAACTTTATCAATGCCCTTTCCAAATAAAGCTGGAATTTCTTTTTAAAAAAAAATGGTTTTTAAATATTCTGCTGGTAGTAGAGTGAATTAATTTTGGCTTTACTTGAGACTTTTTTTATTTTTAATTTCTCGTTCTAACAAAACACTGCAACAATCATAAATCCCTCTGGGAACTTTTCTGTATCATAGACCTATTATAAGAGTAGACGGAGCATTCCATTATTAAGGGAATATAAGAAAATGTGCAAAGATGAAACCACGTTACTGTTGAAAAAGGTAACCTTTTTTGGCATTTATCGCATTATTGGCAATTTTTTGTTTTGAATATAAATATATATTATTATTATTATTATTAAAAGATACAACAAGCAGAACTAGTGTAAAATATTACAGCTGCTGAAATTTATTTTTACCTTGTTATTAACATTTAACAAAGTTCAAAAGTTTTTATAACTTTAGTTTGTCTATACTCATTTTAACTTTGATAAATAATTATTGACATTTTTGAAATAATATAAGATATAATATAGTTAAACTAATTCAATTTAGAGAAATAAGTATAGCAATTATAAGCATTTTATAAAAATAATTACATTTTATAAAAATTATTTCGTTCTTTTTAGAACGAAATAATAAAATATTAAAAAGAATTTTACCTGTGAAATAAAATCCTTATTTTACACACTGAGCTGAAGAACAACTGGAGGAAATACTGGACCGGTTTTTGTGTGCCGTTTTTTGAAGGTTTGTCTTCCGAGCGTTGCACGGCAAAAAAGCATTTGATATATTTATATTTCAAAGTAAAATTGTGTAAAGGTTCTCTGTTCGAACAACCATATGCTAAACATGATATCACAATTTTAAATTTTAATTTTTTAAAGTGTATAATAGTAACATACGACCCGACAAATGTTGCCTGCCGTGCAAGTTTTGGCAAACGATTGCAGAAAAACTGGCACGTATGAACACTGTGTAAAGGTATTGGAACCATTTGCTCCAGTTGTTCTTCAGCTCAGTGATTTTACATAACTTCTAGGGTTTTTAAAGTACTTTCTAATTACTATTTCTTGCTATAAAATTCTTTTTAAATTCAAAAAAATCTAACTTTTAAAGTAAAATAAAAATTTTAAAAAGAACTTTCAAATAAAAAGGGAAAATATCGTCTGCTTAATAAAAAGCAGAGTTTAGAGCATGGCGAGTAAATTTCAATATTAGCCAGTTTGGCTTCCTGTAGATCAACATTCACATGACCTTTTTATGTGTTATCTTTGCCACTGAAAAAGGTTGCCATTGCCCCGTACAGTCGGTAACAAAAGTGTCCGAACACTAGCAAAAATTCCTATGTTTAAAAAGTACACTTCATACGGTTTTGTTAAATAAATCCTTATCCAATCGTGTTCTTACACTGACTAAGAACAAGATTCGGCAAGGATTTATTTAACAAAACCGTATGAAGTGTACTCTTTTTACATAGGAATTTTTGCTAGTGTTCGGACACTTTTGTTACCGACTGTACACTCTTATAACAGGTCTATGCTTTGTCCATATGAAGATTAACTTTATCAATGTCCTATCCAAATAAAGCTGGAATTTCTTTTAAAAAATTTATTCTAAAATATTCTGCTGGGTGTAGAATGAATTAATTTTGGCTTTATTTAAGACTTTTTTTATTTTTAATTTCTCGTTCTAACAAAACACTGCAACTATCATAAATCCCTTTGGGAACTTTTCTGTATACTGATAAAGCCCCTATGTGCGACCAAAAAGATCTTTTTTATTATAGTCAAAAAGTACTTTTTATTAGATCATAAGTCTTTTTAATAACACATTTTAATTATTTAACACATTTCAGCTTTTTTAATAATACAATTATGTTAACAGAAAATCGCATAATATATATACAGTAATCGCCGCTTAATAAAATCACTGGTTAATAAAATCAGCCGCTTAATCTGATCAAATCGCCAGGACCGGAATCAAATGAATACAAACAACTTTTAAAGCCGCCGCTTAATAAAATCAGCATCGCCGGTTAATAAACTCAAAAATATCTCCTCAGCAGCCAAAAATATCATTTATGCATGCCAAAAAAAAATATATATATTATTTACTTTTTTTTTTTTTAATAGAAAAAGAAATTAAAGCACAACAAACCCTTCGATATCGGTCATTGTTGAAGATTTTACACTTGCAGCACAGTTACAAATTAAACTTATCTCCGTAACAATTTCAAGGAACGTATTCTTCAAAGCGCAGTAATAAAATAGAAATTTGATTTGAAATGATTTTTTTTTACTAATTATTAGAAGGCAATTTCTAGTTCTTATTTTGAAATTACTATCATTCATGAGGTTTAAACGGAAATATTTTAAATTTATAAGAAAAGCGTGAACTTTTGGTAAAGTAATGATGGTTTTCCTCTAACGAAAGTGCACGGGAACTTAGAATGCATTTACTTATATCGAAGAAATAATTAGTTAATTATCTACCAAAAATTAATTAATATTGTTTACTAGGTAATTCCATTATTCGTTACTTTTGAAGTTTCTTTCGAAATTTAGGGAAGTAATATCTTTTTCTTAAGGGCAGGAACGTTCGCCGGATATAAAAATCAGCCGCTTAATAAAATCACTTTAGCTCAGAACGAATGTGATTTTAATAAGCGGTGAAAAATGTATATATTATATATGTTAATATCGAAACTCATACAAAAGTTTGAAAAGAAACTAAATACAGCATCAAATGGGCTTTTGCTATTAATATTCTTTACCTTTAAAGGATGTCATATCAGATCACTTTATTTCATACCAGAAACGTTACATCATTAACAACGCGCTGATTAAATAAGAGAATGCCGCGTTATTAAATCCGTACTCTTTGTTACAAACTCGGTTGATTATGTTTACCGACGGATGCAGCCTACGCTTTCAGTATTTTAATGAGAAGGATGGCAACAACTTTCTCATTAATATCGAGTTTAGTTTGTAAAACTTTTCTATTTCTTTAGTAATATAAATTTATAATTTTTCCTTCAAATTTTTGTATCCGCGTTTGTAATGATCGATATATGGCGCTTTTTTAGCTCTTGTTGTTAGTAAATATAATAGCCACGTGTATTTATTATTGTTCTTTTTGTTATTCTACTTAATATTCGTACTATAATTTCTCCGCCATTACATCATGGAAAATTGATTGCTTTTGGAAAAAAATATTTCAGTTTATTCAAAGTTCGATCGGAAGTAGATTTTTAACTGAAGCTGAACAAATATTAGTTTCAAATCGTCTGATTAATTCTTTACTTCCATTAGTCGAAGCAACTGAAATTTTAAATTTTTCATTTGGAAATAAATGGAAGCTTAATTCTGGATTTCTTGATCCTTCGGAGTTACACTGTAGCACACAACAGTACGTGTTATCTTTTTTACGGATTTATTCATTTTTATTCAATAAATATATGTGAAACTAAACGTCGGCAAACAATGGCGGCTTATGAAAGCCGAATTAAAGCATGGTTATTGTAATTTTACCTTAGCACACCAGAGGGCGAGCATTTCATTACAATCGCGGATATTGTTTTAAAGGATGAAAAAGGTTAAGACTAACAATGTCCTAGTCAATATTTAAATAAACTAGTTGGCATAGGTGGACTCTGATCAGATCCCCATCATATATATATGTTCTCATAAAATTCTGTATGTGCAAGTGCAAGATATATTATAATCATGTTAAGAGAAATGAATTTGACCAAACGCTTGACACAATGACAAAATGAAATCTCCGCCTAATAGGCCAATCTCCTGTTCACTTCGATATATTTATTTTATTCATTTATTTTATTAGGGCCAATTTCGTAGTTTAGTTTTCATGCGACTATTTCCAATGCAACAATCCTCAAAATGCCTATTTATGTGGAAAATTTTCAATTTTGCTATGTTGATAAAATCTTAAAATACGAATAACTTACGAAATTTTCCTATTAAAATATTTGTAGTTAATCCTGTTCTAACAAGTATCATGTATGTTATTTTGAAGTTGTCTGATATATTTATGATCCTCAAAATGGACGATTAAGCTCAATTTTGCCCTATTCTGTAATGTTAAGTAAATCGTAAATGCCAAATAACTTACGAATTTTTTAAATTGAAAAATTCATAGTCAGGGATGTTCATGCCAGTATCCTAAATAATATTTCAAAAGTGGTCTGACATCTTTACGATGAAAATATTCCTCAAGATTGACGTTTACGTGTAATTTGGCCGTATTTTGTCATGTTAAGAAATTCGTAAATTTCCAATAACTTGCGAAATTTTCAAAGTAACATGTTATAGTTAACGATGTTCATTCCGGCATCAAAACAGATATTTTAAAACCGGTTTGACATTTTTACAGTAAAAATTTTATTTAATATACGTTTAAGTCAAATTTTGCCCTATTCTTCCATGTTAAGAAAATCGTAAATTTCTACTAAATAACGAAGGTTTTTTATTCGAATGCTGCAAGTGAATATGGTTCTTGCCAGTGTTGAAAGTAATATTTTAAAACTGATCTGACTTCTCTGTGGCTATTTATTCTTGAGATATTGTGTACAAAGACCAACAAACTAACTGACAGACTAACACACTAACCAACAAACAGACACCCTATAGTCGGACACCATACATATTTTGTAATTTTCGGATTCTTCACACCTGAAAACGTGTAAAAAAGTCGAAAAACTGAGGTCGAAAATTTTGACGATTACCTAAATTCTCCATACCTATAGTATGATGGGGAACTAAATGGAGAATTAGTGTAAAATATTTAGAAATAGTATACGGAAACATACATTAGAAATCAATAATAGAAAAAATAATCTGGTGTGTCACTCACACGACTTTCTCTTACCCTGAAATTTATTACTATAAATACAGATTGGAGATTAAGGGGTATTAAAATGAGTACTGTTATTCAAACATATGTTAAAACAATTCAAATTAGGCTTCGGAACAGCATTTTTTGAAAAGTAACTCTGTGTGAGGGCAGTCCCCCCCCCCTCAACCCCCCGTTTCATTACTGTACTTATATTTATATAGAATTCGAATCCGTTATTAAATTCAAAAGTTCATTTAAAATTATTGAGACAACTTTCACACTAACATTCCTTGAAAATTGTCAATCTTGATCAAACATTTCTAGTAATAAACAAATTAACTTCAAAATACAGCATTTGGATCGCCTGAAATTATTTGTTTTTAATTTATTCTAACAGATATAGATAAAGGTCAAACGTTAAAATCTTGACTTCGGTATTCAGGAAGCCTCAAAACGCCTGAATATAGAAAAAATCAAGTAATGAATATTTAGCATAAAAAAATACATTATTTACCATATGGATTATGAGGAACTAATTTTAATTCCTGAGCAGCTTTCCTGGACATGGTAAAATATTACAGTAAAGCACTTAACAATAAAAAAGAATGTTATGGCTTAAATATTGGTAGCTCTGTATATCTTGTAAAAGATATGTACACATCACATGGAGGACATAAATATAATCCTATATTAATAACACACGGCACAACCTGAAGTACACTTCCATCAATATTCAAGTATTGTCGTACTATAATCTAATTCCTTTGTGTAGCCCTGTAAATGAACAGTGAATGATTTGTATACCATATTCTATATGAATTATGCTCTTTCTTATATAAAAAATATATATTCGTTTCGTTTGGTTTAGTGCAGTCTGTAGATGTTAAACTCTACTTACCTGCAATTTTCCCTATAAATGTAACGTATTTGAATTTTCTTGGGTGTCCCTGTACACGAGCCATTTGCTTGATCTCAACGAAATGTTTAGTGTACATCCCTATATCATACACATTTACAATACCAAGTTTGGACTTTCTGCTGCTATTTGTTCTTGAGATATGCTGATAAAAGACAGACACACAGACAGACATACACACACACAGGCAGACATAAAATATTGCTATGTTTAAAATGATGTTTTCCAAAATTGTAAAGGTATAAATTTTAGTAATACATTTTTGTATAAAATGATCAAATAAGGAAATAACTGAGTCCTCGTGCTTAAACATTACCCATGATTATTTTTTCATCATCACGTATTTTACTTATAATTTATTTTACTATCGTATCGTTTCTATAAGATTTAATCATAATTGGTCCACGTTAGAAAAATATTTATATACATGTTATTTTCATTCACTTGTTATAATATTAGGTTATTAAAATACACGAAATCTTTTCTCTAATAAAAAACACTTTTCAAAAAAAAAAAAAAAAAAAAAAACCTTATATTTCGTTTATAAATTTAATTTATATACCTTTTAAAATCAAATCCATAATTGAAATCCGTATAAAACGTAAACACGTCAAAATATCGAGTGAAAAGCCATCCTGGAAAGATAATTCAATAAACACCCATTGAAAGTAACATTTTTCCTATTGAAATAACACTTTACGCTGCAATGAATATATTCAAATCATAGTAAACAGCATTTTATTTTCTATGTTAAATAAATATTTTCAATTTTAAATATTGCCGTTTGATTTACTGCCTTTGCATATGCAAATAATCCCGAAAAACACTTTAACAACCTTATGTAGAATAAACAAATTATTTTAATGCAAGAAAAAATTCAATATTTTTATTACACTACATATCTACCAATAAGTATTTCGAACACTTTTTAATTTTGACATTTTGTTTAGTATCTAGAAAACATTTTCAGGAATTATCTTGAAACTTTAGGAGTATGTAGAACATATAATAACAGGAGACTTGGCGTTGGAATATTAAAACCCGAATAAACTACTACGTGAGAAACGCCAAAGAAAAATATCTGAGGTGCATACAGCTGTTTCGGTAGCATTAAGCGTACCGTCTTCAGTGCAAAAAGAAGCGCTGAAGACGGTACGCTTAATGCTACCGAAACAGCTGTATGCATCTCAAATATTTTTCTTTGGCGTTTAATGACGTAGTAGTTTATTCGGGTATGTAGAACATGTTATACTATGTTCAAGCAAAAGTTTTGTCCTGAAGAGAAAAGTGGGACCAGTAAAAAAATTAAGAAAAATAAAAACGTTTTGGATCACCCTGTAAAAAGTAATGCATGAAATGCGTTTTGGCTGTAACATATAATTATGAGGCTTATGCTAATTATCTGAATAAAATTTTTTGAGGCTACCATATATATTCATGGCGATACAACGGTTTCTTTAAAAAATTAAAAAAATATTTGCCACTTTTTAAATTATAAAAGGTAGGGCATTAGATCCAATGCAAAGACTGTTTTAAGAAACGTGGCGTACTACATTAGACACAGCACACCGCAATTAGTGTGCAATTTCGTCTAAAAGAACATATGAATTACGTCCTCATACAAGAAACCAATAAATCGGCTATTTCTAAACATTGTTGGGGGGAAAATCATAATTTTAAATTTAATTCAGCTAAAATAATTTGCAGACCTAAATCCATTCATGAACTCGATTTCTTTAAAGCTTTTCATATTTAAATTAAAAACCTTGTAAATCGTGATTTCGCTGTTCCTTATTTGTCTGACTGTTGGAAATTTTACATTCAGTCCACATTTTCTTAATTTTTCTACAGTTCACACAGCTAACTTTAATAAATTCCTATTCACCACTCTCCCCACCTTTCCCGTAGTCCTATTGGTTGAACTAAATTCGGCCCCTTTCCTATATATACGAGTACTTTTCCAGATTCAGAATTATTTTTGCACTGAAGACGGTACGCTTAAGGCTACCGAAACAGCTGTATGCATCTCAAATATTTTTTCTTTGGCGTTTCTGACGTAGTAGTTTATTCGGGTTTTAATATTCCAACGCCACGTCTCCTGTTACTACCTGTTATTATTATGTGCAAAAATGTTAAATATATTACGGAATATGAGCATTCTTACTAAATAATTTTTAGTTGCACTTTGAAGCGTATTAGTGGCTATCATTTTTTGGTGGAAGTCGCACCAAAACTCGCAATTTTTCTAAATTGCAAGTTTTTAGCCGATTTGCATCAAAAACTGATAGCCACTAATATACGTCCTTTAAATGGAAAAAAATAATGTATAACAGCGATATACTATAATTTTTCCATTTAAAGGAAGGCTATATCTCAGTTTCTATTATATATAATTGAACAAAACATGACACAACAAAGAGACATTATGTAACTTTATACTGATTCAATTTGGGTGAATATCGGCTGATAGGTAGCACTACTTTTTGCAATTTTCCCGTGAACTGTAAGTCTATATTTCAGTTTCTACTTTGTATAATTGCACAAAACTATGTAATATTTGTATATAATTCACATTGGTGTGTGAGAAGGCCATTATGAAACACAATCTGACTGAATTTAGGTACATTTTGATTCGTAGGTAGTGCTAATGTAATTTAACCTGTGAATAGGAATGCTAATTCTAAATTTTTATGGCGTATAAATCTATTATATTTGATATGTGAAATACATATTATGAAAAGTAAATGCTGCTTTAGTTTGAGTGTATATATCGGCCGACAGGTGGCGTTGCTATTATTCACCTTCTGTGTGTTTTCACCAGTGGCGTATCGTCAATGACGTTTTGAGTATGCTTCATACTAAGGCTCCTATATATACGAGCTGGCGCATCGGGCATTTTGTTGCCTTAGGGGTGCCACATGTACCCAGCGCGTTTCTCTGATAAACAAACGACAAACATTTTTTTTTTTTTTTTTTTTTTTTTTTTTTTTATCGCCTTAAGTTAGTTTAGAGTAACTTGTTTTATTATATTTCATAATTTTAGCTAAGTAAACTATGATATGGAAGTTTGTTTAGCGATAAACTGCTATAATCACTTAAGAAGTGAATTTGGCGACATTTTGTAAAAGAAACATAAACCGCCCTAAGAACACATCTTACACCAGTATTATCCATAGGATATCCTCAGAATAAAACGACATCCTGAGAATGTACTCTGAAAAAAATGTGTTTTTAGAAATATTATTGTTGCTTATTGCTCTTATCTTGACCGGATTAGCTTCAGATCAAGATTTCTTAAAATCATTAGGAAAGCGATAATGACGCCAAGCGGGAATGCTGTCTTCTTCGGAGGCAAAAAAATGGCGGTGATGCACCGGCCTATTATTTTATTTAGGGGCTCTTCTTCATGCGGGTGGTTAGAAACCGCAAGTTTCATGAAAAGCTCATTCTTCTGATTGATTGTTGAAATGTCGTCATACCTACGTTGTTTCTCAAAATAAGTGAATTAACCAATAAGATGATTGAATATCCTTTTTAATGTTCTGTTTTCTAACTACTCGAGTGGAGCATACCCAAATCGTCATTCACGATACGCCACTGGTTTTCACATGACCGCATCTCAGCATCTCTTGACTAAAATTGTGCAAATTCCAAATGTAAAATCTTTATTGTGAGAGGCTATGATTAAACTTTTTTCCATGTTAAACAGCAAGTGTCGCTGTAATACAGAACGGTATATAAGAAAGATTTGTGATGGCCACAAAATACTAGTTCTCTCATATATCAGTCAAAGAAAATAACATTCCACTAAAAAACAACAACGAAAAAAAAAAAAACATTTTTATGATTTGAAATTCTATATTATAGTGAAAATTACTATTTTAAAATATATAACTGTTCCACGTATACTGCAATTTTTTTTCTCTCTTTTCTGCAGCTTTTATGCATGTACAAGATGGGGCATGAAAAATAAAGTAGCACCCAACTGCCTGTCAAATTTAATTCGAAGGAATAAGTTCTGGGAGACTTCACAAATAAGCTACAAAATAAACTGTCAAAGAAAATTGAATTTCTCGAAACGGCAGTGGAAAAAAATAGAATATGAGAAATATCGTGGGAATTATAAAATGTCCCCATTTTTTTTTTTTTTTTTTTTTTTTTTTCTTTTTCTATTCAACTAAGTTGGTAGTTTTTAGAGAAAAATAGATAAACCTTAAATAAATATTTAAACCCAGATAAAGTTATTTAAAATAAACATTTATGTTGCTCAGAATTTTTGAAAAAAGTAAATATATAAAATATTTGTATCATTTATATTTAAGAAGTATTAACAGTTTTTTTTTAAATAACTAACAACAAAAATAAGCCTTTTTTTCCTTTTTCTTTTTACTTTCATCACTTTTTTGCAATAGTTTAAAAATAATTATGATTTTAGTTTTTTTGTCAGTTTGCTTTCACATTTCCATGAGTAGATTTAGAAGGATTTGAAACTAATGTATTGTTACGAAAGATGTCAACTTTCTTGTGTAAAGAAAGTACCGTAATTTCTGGTAGATAACCCGTAGGTAAGATGTCTAATTTCTCCCCTAGAAATTTTTTTTTAAATAGAGAAATCTATATTTTCGAATGAAGATCTCGTACAAATATAAATTTGTTTATCAATTGAAATTTCTGGTGCAAAACTGGATTAAATAACCTGGGGGGGGGGGGGCTATCTACCAGAAATTACGGTAGTTCGTTCAGGTAGGTTCCAGTCGATGAATGCACTCTCGAATCAATACAACACAACTGTGATTTTAAAGAACTCGAAGCCGTCAGAAGTCCAATAAAGTTATCGCTCGGATCATAGAAATCACTATTCGTCAATATGTTCTGGAAACAGTGCAAAAAAATAGTAATTTGTTCCGCATGACTAAAACAGCCCACAGAGCAAAAGTTTCGCTGACCTAAAACAAAGTTCAATCACTTGGAACACAGTCTTAAAATTGCAATCGCTCAGAATATTTCTCTGAATAACACTGACTTAACTGACTCTTCTAAGTCAACTTGCTTCTATTTATACTTTTAGGTGATGAAATTTGACAATGGTTCTGTGCTAAAATCCAGTGGAAAATTTTAGATCTCGTCTCCTGTTCACCGTAGAGCCTCAAAACTTCTTAACTTTAAACTAACATTTTTCACCAAATGTGTGTCGCCAAGTCGCTACATTCGTCGCCAAATCATCAAGTTTGTCGCCAAGACTGACCCTAATGGAGGTGAATTGAAATGCTATTTATTTGCACGTTTGTATTATTTTGAAACTCTTTTAACTGCAACAGCACAACTGATCCAGGAGAAAAATTTAATACGTTGAAATAGTATGTTATTGAGAATCATACAGGTGTGCTAAAATTTTCCTTTTTAGTTGCATGAATTTTTTTTATAAACTTTATGTTTTCGAGTATGGTAAATCCAAAAAATCCTCCATTGTTACTCATGACCTACTTATGTTTTTTCTCCAAACATAATAGCGGTTTACCGAAAAAAAAAATCACTAACTTTACTAGATTATATAAAAAATGTTCTTTTCTTGTAAATAAATAAACAATTCCATCATCATATATTTAACATTCTGTGTTCACTCATTTTGCCTTTGAAACTTTTTCTTTTTCTTTTGATTCTTCTCCAAAAGTGCTTCTGCTTTCATCATGAAGAACAATTTTTAATAAATAATATCTTTAATAAATAATTTGCACTGCATTAATTTTTATAATAAAATATAGAAGAATGTTTTGTGATGGCTCTACAAATATACTAGTTTAAACATTATTAATCAAATTAATAAAATTTAAAACTAATACATACTGATGTGTCAAGTGAGTAATATTAATCTATGCGCAATACATCAAATTATTTTATGGGAGTATTGTTCGGTGCCATTGGGGAGATATTAGAGTAGACTGCAGATTAGTAACCTTTTTGCTTTCGAACATCACATCCCCACCATGTCACCAATTCAGTCACCAAACCGACATTCCACCAAGACAAATTTTCTCTACCTTTGTTATAAATTTACTACTTTGTTTTAAATTTCGATTAGGTGTAAATTAAACATAAACCACAACCTACACTAACTGAAATGGAAAACAAGTAATTCAATTCTTGTTATTGATTGAAAGTTGTTCCGCTTGACTTTTCTTTGGAGATTTGGTGGTAAGAGGAACAAACCATTTAAAACATGCAAAATCCCAAGAACCAGTTGCCAAGAAAGCGATTATCGCCAAAAGAAGGCGCAAAAACCGCAGTGATGTTCTGGCAGTTGTTCTTCATAACCAGTATAGGGAATCCATACAGTGATACCAGATTGAGGATTTTGTCCCCATTTTGGGGGATTTTTGAGGCTTCTGGGGACAATTTTGGGGACCAAATGTTTGTGGAGACTTTTTTGGGAATTCTAAAATTTTTGGGGCAAATCTGGGGCAGTTCTTCAACTTTCTGTCAATGTTGGCAACGTAATGATTTATCTCTACGACTAGGGACTTTCAATAGCTTTATTCATGATGTAGGGACAAATTTTAAATTCATAGGGAATTTTTGGTAATTTTGTAAGAAATTTCAACGAATTACGCATGGATTATGTTGTTGTTCCTAATTTTTTCATGATTAGTCACTAATGTGGGGACTTTTATCGTCAGTGTAAGGACATTTCAAGTTTAGAGTGGAACATCGCAAATTTTGAATTCGCAAGACTGCTTTCTTTCTAGTTTCTGTCTAAAATTTTACACATATACAATATATTATAGCTTTATTTTATATTAATTTATTAATTTTTCTGTTCTTAATAATAATAATAAGTTGTATTCGGTTCACAATGTTCCATTTTTAACTTCTACACTTGCCTCTCCGTGTGTTGCCAACTGCACCAACCGATTAGAGGGGATTATAATACATTTTTGTATTTGGGGATTTTTTTTCGAAAATTACCTTCATTTGGGGAAGAATCTGAGCTTAATATGCTTGATTTTTTTTTTCCCTTTTCAGTAGAAATTAAGTTGGGGATTTTTTCGAAAAAAACCCCTGATTTGGAGAAATTTGAAGACCTTTTTGGGGAAATAAATTTCGATCATCTGGCATCACTGAATCCATACTCTACTAGTATATCTGCTTGATGTTCTAGGCACAGGGCATGAAATTCATAAGGCCTGGTTTACGGCCTCTGGATTATCTCCCATATTAACCCTTTGCGGGACAATTAGGATCATTTAAATTATACTGCCACCGGAATTTATGAACTAAATTAAACTTAATGAAATTTTAAATTTTAAGGTTAAAAAAAAACGGCCTTTTGTGGTATGTTATAAACCTAAAGTTTTGCTAAAAAATTTCCGGGATGAATTTTTGCAGCTGGATCTTAAATTTTGCGTCCTCGCAGCGAGGACAGCGCGCGTTAAGGTGTTAAAAAGGTACTAAAGTTGGAGATCGACAGGAGTTTTCATTGACTTTGAGATCTCTTTGACATGTTACGAATTTTTTCATGCTCGTATCAAACACACACACAAAATACTATATGTATGCTGCGAAGTGTAACACCATATTTTTGTACTATTGATCACTCTGACTGTATGAAGCTATGAGATGGAGCTACTTTTTTACAGAATAAACGTAGCCGATTTTAAATAAAAGTTTAAATTTAGCCCAGTAAATCACATTTTCATGGAAAAAATCAAATAAATATATATTTCATTTTAATGATCGCACTGGACTAATTTAATTTTTAACTATAAGTTGATTGTTATATGCAATGATGCACGGTGGTTTATATATATATAAGAATGATATAATTTTCTTTATTTACATTCTACTTATTATTATGAAATGTATGCATCGTGTTTCAAAATATAGTATGTATGTGCGTGTGTATGTAAGGAGGGGGCGCCCTATCGAAATGGGTCTAGGGTGAAATCAAACTTAAATCCACCTCTGCTCACACACACACACACACACTTTAAACATCATCATAAAAAAAGCAAAAATGAACTCAGAGCACATCAAAATATGTAGGTACACCAAAATCCCAAAGTCGAATTTTTATCATAATTATAATCTTTTCCTTACATATGTATGTTCTTAAACCAAAAAATAAAATATTTCCAAACTGTCAGTCAAATATAATTTCAAAAAATAAGTTATTGAAAACTCTACAAATAGGCTTCAAAAGAAAGTGTCAAAGAAAATTGGATCTCTCGATTTTCTTTTGAAATTATACGTTAAACTAATGCAACGAGATATATAAAATATCTCCAAAAAATATTTCTGTACTTATTTCCTTAAGGCCTCCTTTGTTTCAATATATATATATATATATATATATATATATATAACTTTGAAAAAAAATATTTTATTACATATATGATGTTTAAATAAACACTTGTTATATTTACGAAACTGAAAAAGACAAAAAGAACATAGTTTAAGTCATCACATAAAAGTATATTAAAAAGTTATTTTGGAAACATCATACAAAACTTTCGTTTTTTTTTTTTTTTTTTTTTTTTTTTTTTTTTTGTGACAACTTATTAGACTTATAGTTTTCCAAAATTATTTTAAGGAGGTAAGTTAGATATGAAATGCTAGATTTTATCTGCAGTTTGAAAATTGTTATTTAAAAAACTATTTAGTGGATCATTTAGCGCGGAAATCCAAAAGTTAGCTTAAGTTTGATGATTGTTGTTTTAAAAATTGTTAAATTGTATTAGATTCTATTCAGTGTTAATAGAGAGAAATGTGAAGCTCTATAAAAATGTAACAAAAACTTTTATTTTTGAACTTCCTAGGATACGTCTTTTAAAAAGTCATTCATTTTAAATTATCAATAAATTAATACTGTCATACGTTATGCACAAAATACCGTTCGTTTTCTAATATGAGTATTAGACAAACAGAGAGTATTCTACTCCGAAAAGGGGTAGCCGCTGAGTCTGAGTGTGCACTAATGTTAGCGATAAGACTTATGCCTGTCCTCTCCTCTCATTTTATTTTGATAAAATCGCAGTAGCATACATAATATCGCTGATCTGACACCGACAGGAAATCAAACAGTAGCACTTACAAAATTAATGAATATGAACTATAGCGCAGCCATGCTTTCTGCGCCGAGCATAAGACGAATTTAAAGACTTTAAAAAGCGCCATATTGACCGACAGGTTGAGATGAGATTTGGTAAACATCCAGTCATTCGGCGTTCCCTTATCACTTACTTCCTCAACCACAAGGGTTATCACCCCTATCTTAACACTTGACTCATTGAGTCAACACTTGCGCAGAGGCTTCCATGGTCTCAAGAAACGTGGTTGGAGAATAGCTTTTATTTTTATTATTCTGAAAAGTGCAGCCTATATATTATCGAAAGAAGCATGATTGAAAAAAAAAATTTTTTTTAATCTTAAAATAAAAAAAATTATATCGCAGCGAAAACTGGAAATTTTCTTGTATTATTTGTTAGAAGTATTGTTTAAAAATAAAGTTTAGCCTGCGATTCTTTTTTTTTAATAATGAAGACAGAACACAGATCACGTTTGTTTGTTTGGTCTCACAAATTTTTCCGTGTTTTTTTTTTCCCGAAACTCTCGGACTAAGATATTAAATACGGTCTGGTCTACGGTCATTTAAGACCCCTACCCACACAGAAAACATTCTTCGAAGTTCTAAGTCTTTCGGAGATAAAAACTCCATGTCCTAACCCCGAGAACAGGAGGTGGATGGTCTTAAACCATACACAAATTTAATCCTATGGACATCATATTTATAAATTATGAAATATTTCATTAATGCTAAATACATTTTCTTTTACTTATTTTCAGTTATGTGTATTTCATACTTTAATAGAACGCAAAATATAAAAATCTGGAGTGACTGCACCCGACTTTACGAATATAAAGTAATTAACGGTTGTTTAAGTAAATTAAAGTAAAAGAAGTCTTTAAATACATACATCATCATAAAAATAGCAAAAAATGAACTCAGGAGACCTCAAAACGTATAGATATAACAAAATCTCTCAAAATCGAATTTTCGTCATAATTAAAATACTTTCCTTACATATCTATGTTCGGACAGTAAAAAAGCAAAATGGTTCAAAAATACCAGTAGAATTTAAAATTTGAGAAATAAGTTCTAGAAAACTCAACAAATATACCTCAAAAAATGTCAAAGAAAATTGGATCTCTATTTTTTTCTGTTTTCAAATTATATATTTAAAAAATATCTTAGATATACAGTGCTTTCAAAAACATTTCTGTGCCTTTTAGCTTAAGGTTTGGTTTCAAGAGGAAAATCTATATAACATTTAAACAAATACCTTATTCTATATCTAAAGTTTAGATAAACACTCGTTATTGTTACGAAACTAAAAGATAAACACAACATATACCTTAACTTATACCATAAAATATATATTAAGAGTTTATTTTGAAAATATCTTGCAAAGTTTCATAATATCAGCTTTTTCATTGGGACGACTTATTAGATCCTAGTTTTCCAAAACTATTATAATGGGCCCAGTTAGATGTGAAATAACAGAAGATAGCTCTACTTTGAAGGTTGTTATTATAAAATTTATTAGAACTTATTAGATTTTATTAAATGTTAATAGAGAGTAATATTTTTATATTTTTCGTAAAAGTATAAAAATAAATTTGAACTTTTGAACTTCCCTTTATAAAAGATATTTTACTTTATTTTTATTTTTTTAAGCCATTAATTTTAAATTATAAAATAATTATTTGCATGTGTTATGCACAAGATATCGTACGTTTTCCTGTGCGAGTTGCAAACAAAAGCGAATTTATTCTGAAAAGGGGTGACCACAGAAGCTACGGTAGCGCTAGCGATAAGTCGTAATGATCCATAATCCTCTGTAATGCCTATTTGGATCACAGCAGTCCTGATGCATGCGCAATCGCTCTAAAATGACCCTAATATAAAAACAAAGAGTAGCATTTACATAATTTATGAATATAACTTTACTATATGCATGACTTTTTTTTTTTTTTTTTTATTAACTGGCCAAATACAGCCTATGTTATTGAAAGAAACGAGTACTTTTAACTTACAGTTAAAAACTAGTATGTTGTGGCCACCACAAGACTTTCTTCTATATTTTCCTATACAAATTCACTCAGTAACAACATTTAAAAAGAAAAAGAAAAAAAAATTCAGTTTTTTTTTTTTTCGTTAAAAGTAAAAAGATCGATAACTTTGTTTTGAATTATCACAGATTTATAGTTCAACCATTCGTTTTAAAGGTATTGACGAGACCTTTCGAATGATACCCATCTCGAAAATTCCCCCCCCCTAGGGGGTACTTCCCCCCAAGGGGGAAGCGATGCCTTTACAAGGACAATTTTTTTTTCCTAATTAACTACTACTATTATCAAAAGTTCATATTAATTTTACAATCACAGGTAAAGAATAACTCATTATGTACAGTCGGTAACAAAAGTGTCCGAACACTAGCAAAAATTCCTATGTAAAAAAAGTACACTTCATACGATATTGTTAAATAAATCCTTGTCGAATCCTGTTCTTAGTCAGTGTAAGAACATGATTCGATAAGGATTTATTTAACAAAACCGTATGAAGTGTACTTTTTTTACATAGGAATTTTTGCTAGTGTTCGGACACTTTTGTTGCCGACTGTACATTTATACGAAATTTTGTCCTATACTGCCATGTTAAAAATTTAGAAAAAATACGATCACATCGCCACCTGTTGAGCGATTGATCCCCAAATCTAATCAGCACCAGTTTATGTCAGGGGCCAACTAAATACCAAGTTTGGTTAAATTTCGTTAAAAAAAAAAAAAAAAAAAAAAAAACGATTTTTTTTCTAAGGTTTTTTTTTTTTTTTTGGTAAAAGTAAAAAAAAAATCGATAACTTTGTTTTAAATTATCACAGATTTATAGTTCAACCATTCGTTTTAAAGGTATTGACGAGACCTTTCGAAAGATACCCATCTTGAAAATTTACTCCCCTCGAGGGGGGACTTCCTCCCCAGGGGGGGTGGCGAGGCTCCTACACATACAAAAATTTTTTCCCAGTTGACTATCTCTATTATAAATAATTCTTGTAATTTTCATAATCATTACTAAAAAATAATTCCCTTTATGCACATTTATGCAAAATTTTGTCCTATATCACCATTTAATAAAGCACCACAAAACTGGCGTTGTAAAAATTATTACTTACAAACTTTGAATAAACACCATAAAATGCAATAAACTCGCAACAATTGTTTCGGGTCGAAAAAATACACGACCCCATCTTGCTCGATTTCTTTCAAACTCTCTTTCTCATCTAACTACTACTAATCTTCATACTGTAAAAAACTCGTATGATTTTGTGGACAAAATTAAATGCATCTCTCCGTCTTACTATACTATGATTTCTTTAGACGTCAAATCACTTTTTACAAATGTTCCGGTTCAAGGTGCTCTGGTTTGTTTAGAGAGAAGACTACGTGAATTCCATTATTCTTCTATTGAAATTGAGGAGCTTGTAAATTTAGTTCATTTGTGTATCAGGCAAACTGCCTTCATTTTTAATGGTACTTATTATTCCCAAAATGATGGTATGACCATGGGTAGTCCTCTCTCTCCTTTACTTTGCGACATTTATATGCACTATTTTGAAGAAAAACTCTTCGGTGTATATAAATTTCCTCACTGGTTTAGGTATGTCGATGACACTTTCGTTCTTGTCTCCCCTGATGTCGATTTGTCCAATTTACTTTCTTTGGTCAATTCGATTGACCCATGCATTCAATTCACTTTTGAGGTTGAACAGGATTGCTCTTTGCCTTTCCTTGACGTTCTTGTGAATAAAGAAAAGGATTGTTTCTCAACTACTGTTTTTAGAAAACCATTCTCAGTCTCTTTGCCGCCGCATGCTCTCTCTAACCACGCCCCTCAACAAAAAATGTCTGCTTTTTACACTTATGTTTATCGTGCCTTACACATTTGTTCTGATCCGTCTAATCTTTCGAAAGAAATTAATTATTTAAAATCTCTTGCTCTCTCTCGTGGCTATAACCCATCTATCATTGATAAAGCTCTATATAAATTTAAGAATCCTAAGCGTTCTGCTCCCAAATTAAACGATCACAGTCTCATCCCAGTTGTTTTACCTTTTTATTCTTCACTCTCTTTTAAAATCTCTAAAATTCCTTCACCGTTTGGTTTCAAAGTTATTTACAAACCCGTCAATAAAATTAAATTATCTTCTCTTAAGGATCCCATTCCCACCGAAAACCGTTCTGGAATTTATTTAATCCCGTGTTCGTCCTGCAACTTAGGTTATATTGGTCAAACTAGGAGGCGTTTGAAATACAGAATAAATGAGCACCGTCGGAATGTTCGTAATGAAGAGATTACCAAATCTTCTATTGCTTCCCACTGCTGGTCTCAAAGTCATCGTTTTGATTTTTCCAAAACTAACATAATTTAATCTCCTGTCTGTTCCTCCCATTTGGATATTCATGAAGCATTTTACATATTTAAAAATTCGAAAAATCTTGTCAATGATATTTCTTCCACTCCTTTCTTCTCTGATGCTTGAAAATTACTCACGTAACTTAGATTTTCGTTTAATTTTTCATATCCTTAGATTGTTATATGTTTAATCTCGCCTCATTTACTATTTATTTTCTTGTTGTCTTGTACAATTCTACTCACACCAGTAGCTATATTTACTTTCTACTTTATAAAGTTCTTCTTTTCATTTTAAACGATATTGTGCTCGTTGCCGCTTTGACTGCAGCACTCGTGCTTACTTTATTCGCCTGATGAAGGGTCGTGTGTTTTTTCGACCAGAAACAATTGTTGCGAGTTTATTGCATTTTATGGTGTTTATTCAAAGTTTGTAAGTAATAACCTATATCACCATGTTAAAAATTTAGAAAAAGCGGGATGGCAACGCAACCTGTAAGACAATTTTTGCCAAAAGTTGATAGGCACTAATTTATGTCATGGTGCAACTACATACCAACTTGTATGAAATTCCGTGCAGTAGTTCCTGAGATACAGTTGCCACAAAATTTTGTCACACACACACACAGACAGACAGACATTTTCTAAAAATGGTCAAACCGTGTTCTACAGCTCTCAAAATGTGTAAATCCATCAAAAACCCGAGGTCGAAAATTTTTACGAATCCAATACTTTCTTCTATTGAATATAGAAGAAAGTAAAAATACGTCATACTGTAAATTAAGAATTTTGCCGTATTTCTTGTCGTAAATCTTGCACTGAAGCAAGTTTCTTTATTATATATATATATATATTGTTGCGTACTTGGGGGTTCGTGAGTTGTCCGAGAATGAAAGGCAAAACTTACAAAAATTCAGTAATTTATTCACAGAAAGTTCCAGAAAAATACAGGTCTATAAACCAAGTATCAGCTTCAATTCAAACAGTAAACACAGCTTAAACAACAGCTGTCAATAGCAAATCCACAGTACAAACTGTATAGCAATAACACTTAAAGCAAGTCTCTTCCAAAGAGGCTCAAAGCAATGCAACATTGACAGAAGCTGATCTCAGACTGAACTGGCGAAGAAAACAGCCTTGGCGAAGAAAACAGCCTTTATATACCCCTGTAGAAAAGTGTGGAATGTTCCAGAAATTTCCGTAATTCATCAGCCAATGAGATTAGAGCTTCCATATTTGGTATATCCCTAATAAAGATTTTCTCGCCAAGGTCGCCAAAAAAATCGCCAAGGTGGGAAAAAGTCGCCAAATGCATTACCTGCCTTATTGGGGCTTTTTAATGCGTTTTTAAGGGAAAATAAGGCTATTTCAACGCTAAAACGACTAGAAATGCACAAAATTAGTACTTTATGAACTTACTAAGCATCTTTGAAAAAATTTATACAAAAATAAACGCAATTATTTACAATTTTGTACAATGTTGTAATAAAGAATAAGAAATAACTCTATAAATTCATGACACGGTATATTTCTTGTAATTTTCATAGAGAAAATCATACTTGGACGTGAATTTAAAATATATACATATATTAAAAAAAAAAAAAAAAAAAAAAAATTTCGAAACTATCAGCAGATTTAAATTGTAAGAAAAAGCTTTTTAGAAAACACTTCAAAATAATCTTCAAAAGAAAATGTCAAACAAAATTCGACCTTTAGATTTTTTTTTTTTTTTTTTTTTTTGAAATTACATATTTGAAAAATTCTATGAGAAATAAAATAGTGCGTATACAAAAAATATTTCAATACTTTTTAGCTTAAAGCTTGGTTTCAAGAAAAAAATACATAATTTTAAAGCAAACATTACACACACACACACACACACATATATATATATATATATATATATATATAATATAATATGTTAAAATACTTTAAATATGAAAATTAAATATGAAATATTCCCGACTAGCTAGGCATTTGAAACTTTCAGGATAGATCAGAACACGGTGACAATACATTTTTTAATACTTTTAGCCAACTGTTTCGGGTTACTGCTGCTTTCGGCAGCTTTACCAGTACACATTTTACAATCGCTTTTTAACTAACTTCCAGACAGCTAGACATTTGAAACATTCAGAACAGCTCAGAACACGGTGACAATACTTTTAGTCAACTGTTTCAGGTCCCTACTGCCTTCGGAAGCGTTTATATGATTCGACAGAAAATTTATTTAACTAACTTCCCGACTAGCTAGACATTTGAAACTTTTAGGATAGCTCATAACACGTTCACAATACATTTTTTTAATACTTTTAGTCAACTGCTTCAGGACCCTACTGCCTTCGGCAGCGTTTTTATGATTTAACAGAAATTTTATTTAACTAACTTCTCGACTAAAAGTTCTGAAAGTTCTCGACATTTGAAACTTTCAGAATAGTTCAAAACACGGTTAAAATGCATTTTTGAATAGTTTTAACCAACAGCTTCGGGACCCTGTTGCCTTCGGCATCGTTACCAGTACAAAATTTGCAATCGATTTTTAACTAACTTTCCGGCTAGCTAGCCATTTGAAACTTTTATAATAGCTCAAAACTCGATAGCAATGAATTTTTTCAACACTTTTAGCCAATTTTTTCTGGTTCCTGCTGCCTTCGGTAGCGTTTATATGATTCAGCAGAAAATTTAAAAACATGGTATATAAAAAGTTCTTTTTAACTTGTAATTATTTAGAATAGATATTTTAGAAGTAATGAAGTGAATCGTTTCTCCAGTTTATTTCCTTATAAAGAAACTTCCGAATTAAGGCATATGCTTTTTGGATGTTGAATAATTACGAAGTAATCATTTCCTAATGCGAAAAAGCGCAACCTCACTTCTCGGAGTAAATCAAGAGTTTAATGATATACGATTTAATTCAAGTTTAGTGAGTTAGTAACTTTATAGTTTCTTAAGATTTAAGATCTGTTTTTGTGTATTTAAGTTAAATAATAGTATGAAAGTCCACTATACCCTCCTCATTTAAAGTTCTTAATAAACAAATGCTAAGTTTTCACAAAAGTTGCCTTCGTTGAAGTTAGTAATATAGATATTTTCTGTTCATTAAAACACGCTGTATGCATACCTGGTAACATTTATAATTTATTCTGGAGTACTGTTAGCCCAGCCCTTTCTTTCACACCAGTGTGCATAGTTGCTAACATTTTAATTTATTTCGGAGTATTTTTAGACCCGCCTTTAATTTGCACCATTTTATTTAAAAATATTTTTTTCCAGTATATAATTACGGTTAAATAAGAAAAAAAAAAATACTCTTAAGGAAAAAGCGGTATGAAATAAAGGCGAGGCTAAAAACGCTCCGGAATAAATTAAAATGTTAGCACCTCTGCAGTATACTTTAAAAGCATTTTTTTTTCTTATTTCATTGTAATTACATATTGAACAAAATTTCCCTAAAGTCATATTTGTGTAAAAAAGGGGCGGGGCTAATGGTACTCCGGAATATATTATAAATATTACTAGCAGTAGTCAAATCGTACTCCTGACAATAAATATTTCTGTAAGAATAAAAGTGGTGTCAAAACAGGCGGAGTTTCAATCCCCTAAAAGTGTCCTGAAAAAAAGGCGGAGACTACGAACCCTGGTTACCAGGTATGTGTAAGCATAAAACGGTAGATTTCATGGCAGTATTTGATTTGAGAAGCAATAGAATGTAAAACAAAAATAATTAATTTGAATGTCCATTGTCCCCTTAAAATACTTTGGGAATATTCAAATACAGTATCTGTTTTTATACACCTTATACTGTGATAATATGTTTCTATCATACTTGCCAACATCCTAATTAATATTCCGTAGTATTGTTAGCCCCGCCTTCTTTTTCACACCAGTATCTTTATAAAGTATTTTTCTTCTTATTTAATCGCAATTGCATTTGTAGAATACTACTCTAAATATTTACTGGTGTGAAAAAAAAGGGCGGGACTAACAACACTACGGAATATTAATTAGGACGTTGGCAAGTATGGTTTCTATAGAAACACAGGATAAGAAAAAGTATTGAAAATTATTACAAAATTATTTAAAACATAATTATTTAAAAAAACTGTTGTGAAGTATTCTTTAATGATAATTAGCGGTCCCCATGCATAGTTGGCAATTTGTATGTTTTTTGCTACCGGAAATTTTTTAGAGAAATTTTTAGTAAAAAAAAAAATTTAAGCAGTTCTCTGCGATTAAATTTGATGATTTTGTTTACAAAGAAATATTGGTGTAAAAAAAAACGTACAAGTTTGCACCTATGCCCATGTTATTCGTTATACCCCCCCCCCCCTTTTTTTTTTAAGTAATGAATGATAGTTTTCTGTGACATTTTCTTATGAAGCCTATTTGTGTATTTTCTTTTTCCTAAAACTTACTCTTCTAAATTTAACTTGACAGACAGTTTATTTTCCATATGCTCTCATGTTTAAATTTAACAGTTGAGTGCATTGTATGCTTACGAAAGAAAAGAAATGCGTCATGTCATGTATGAATGATACGCATGTATGTATATATATATATATATATATATACACACACATATGTACGTATAGTGAAAAATGAATGAAAAATTTCACATTTGAAAATCTTGCTCAGAAATATTTCATGTAGTAAATAATATATTTATATTATAAAATATTTTTTCTATATATAGCATATTTTCTCGATATAATTTTGTGTGTATATATTGTTTTTCTTCTTCCATTACATTAAGGAATTGTATTATGGAAACGTATATCTAGGAAGAGAAAGTATAATTACTTTAAAATAAATACAGGTGCTTTAGAAAAATTTTCATTATAATAGTAATAGCAGAGCTGCCAACCTAATCCGGCAAATTGTTAACGCCTATTGAAAAACGCCCCTTTTTCTACACCACTTAATTTTTAGAGCAATTCTCTTCAAATGTATCTATGATGAATTAAGTAGAAAAATACTCTAAAAATTAAGTGGTGTAGAAAAAGGGGCGGTACTAACAATTTGCCGGATTAGGTTGGCAGCTCTGTAATAGATATCCAGGATAAAAAAAAAAAAAAAAGTATATGTAAGGGCATTTATACTCTCTCGTCCTAGGAGTACAGTCGGTAACAAAAGTGTCCGAACACTAGGAGAAATTCCTATGTAAAAAAAGTACACTTCATAAGGTTTTGTTAAATAAATTCTTATCGAATCATGTTCTTACACTGACTAAGAACAGGATTTGACAAGGATTTATTTAAAAAAAAAAAAAAAAAAAACCGTATAAAGTGTACTTATTTTACATAGGAGTTTTTGCTAGTGTTCGGACACTTTTGTTACCGACTGTATAATTTTTCAATATATTTCAAAAGAATTCATCCATACTTTTTAAAACATATGATTTAACCATACATCAGGGATAATTTGGAATAAAATTAACTATTTATTCATTTTAAAAATATTCGTAAAAAAGCTGAAAATAAACTGCATTTCCTAAAATGTCGACTGTAAGACGAAAAATTGACTTTCTAGCGACATTTAGACTTTCTAGCGACATTTAGACTTCCTAGCGACATATATTTTTCTGGGATGATAAGTAAAACTTAAACTCATTAATTCACCATCTCAATTTAACTTACCATACTAATTTTCATTAAAGTGTTTTTTACCTTTTAAAAAGTGAACCAGTGATAATTCATAACTCTGGATGGGGATTGTGTTTTTGTATAATTTACGTGAATTTGTATAGTTAAATACAGAACGAATAACGGCTAGAATACACTAGTAGTACAGTGGACACTCTTTCGTTCGTCCCCGCTTACTTCACATGTCCCGCGTATTTCGTTTTTTAAACTTGGTCCCTTAAAGCTCCTTATTACCAAAATGTTAAAAAATCCCGTATATTTCATCCTATTACTTTTTCACTTTCCCACATAGTTCGTAACGAATTCGCTTACGATCAGTTGATTTTTTTTTTTTTTTTTTTTTTTTTTTTAATAACACGTAGGACGGTGTTGGAGACAGCCAACATAGCCAGATAATTAAATTTAAAACCGATATACATTTTTTAGCATTATTATGAACTTTCATATTTTGTACTAGCAGGCTACGCCCGCTTCGCTGGTCCCTATTTTTAAATGAATCACTATAATTACTGAACTCTCAAAATTTCATTAATTTTTATCACGTGAAAAAAAACTAGTATGTTGTGGCCACCACAAGACTTTCTTCTATATTTTGCTATACATATTCAATCAGTAACAATATTTAAAAAAAAAAAAAAAAAAAAAAAAAAGATTTTTTTTTTTTTTTTTTTTTTGTAAAAATTAATACATATTCAATCACTAACAATATTAAAAAAAAAAAAAAAAAAAAAATCGAATTTTTTTCCAAGTTTTTTTTTTTTTTTTTTTGGTTAAAAGTAAAAAAAAATCGATAACTTTGTTTTAAATTATCACAGAATTATAGTTCAACCATTCGTTTTAAAGGTATTGACGAGATCTTTCGAATGATACCCATCTTCAAGATTTACCCCCCACGGGGGGGTACTGCCCCCCCATGCACAAAATTTTTTTCCTAGTTACGTACTACTATTATCAATAATTCATATTAATTTTACAATCACAAGTGTAAAATAACTCTTATTATGCACATTTATACGAATTTTTGTCCAATACTGCCATGTTAAAAATTTAGATAAAATGCTATCACAGCGCCTCCTTTTGAGCTATTGATCCCCAAATATAATCAGCACCAGTTTATGTCGGGGACCAACTAAATACCAAATTTGGTAAAATTTCGTTAAAAAAAAAAATCGATAACTTTGTTTTAAATTATCACAGATTTATGGTTCAACCATTCGTTTTAAAGGTATTGACGAGATCTTTCGAATGATACCCATCTTCAAAATTTAACCCTCCCGGTGGGGTACTTACCCCCCAGGGGGGAAACCGATGCCCCCCCATGCACAAATTTTTTTTCCTAGTTAACTACTACTATTATCAATAATTCATATTAATTTTACAATCACAAGTATAAAATAACTCTCATTATGCTCATTTATACGGAATTTTGTCCTATGCTGCCATGTTAAAAATTTGCATAAAATGCGATCACAGCGCCACCTGTTAAGCTATTGATCCCCAAATCTAATGGGCACCAGTTCATGTCAGGGTGCAACTAAATACCAAGTTTGGTTAAATTTCATTCATGGGTTCGTGAGATACAGCGTCCACAAAAAAATGATACAGGCACACAGACAGACAGACAGACAGACACACACACAGACAGACAGACATTTTCTAAAAACTATCAATTCGTGTTCAGGACATCCCAAAACGTGTAGATCCGTCAAAAAACGTAGGTCGAAAATTTTCGCGAATCCAATACTTTCTCTATATTACATATAGAAGAAAGTAAAAAAAAGAGAAACAAAATCTGATTAGGAAAAATGTCGTACCGGGTTCTCACTGCCTTCGGAAAAAATTCCCAAAATGCTCTAACTCTTATTTCTATTATTTTCCCCTTCGCTCCCCTCTCCCGTCTGTCCTAATAATTTTACAAATTCGAAAATATCCGCAATCGATTTGTAAGTATCAAAAACCTCTATGTACCAGTTTTGAATGATCTTTCTCTATTTTTATTTTTTTGCCCCTCCGCTCTATCCCCCCCCCTTCCGGCCCCTCCCAATAATTTTAAAAAGTCGAAAATATCCGCAATCGATATGTAGGTATCGAAAACCTCTATGTACCAATTTTGAATAATCTAACTCTATTTTATTTTTTTTGCCCCTCCGCCCCCCCCCTTTCCCAGCCCTCCTAATAACTTTACACTTTCGAAAATATGCCCGTTCGACTTGCAGTTCTCTAAAACCTATCTGTACCAATTTTGAACGGCCTAACTGTATTTCTATTTGTTTTTGCCCATAGCCCCCCTTACCGCCCCACCCCTCTTCCTACCCCTCCTAATAATTTTACAAATTCGAAAATATCCGCAATCGATTTGTAAGTATCGAAAACCTCTATATACCAATTTTGAACGATCTAACTCTATTTTTATTTTTTTGCCCCCCCTCTCCCCTCCCCCCCTTCCCGGCCCTCCTAATAACTTTACACTTTCGAAAATATCCCCATTCGACTTGCAAGACTCTAAAACCTGTCTGTACCAATTTTGAACGGCCTACCTGTATCTCTATTTGTTTTTGCCCATAGCCCCCCCTTACCGCCCCACCCTACTTACCGCCCCTCCTAATAATTTTACAAATTCGAAAATATCCGCAATCGATTTATAAATATCGGAAACCTCTATATACCAATTTTGAACGATCTAACTCTATTTTTATTTTTTTGCCCCCCTCTCCCCTCCCCCCTTCTCGCCCCTCCTAAAAACTTTACGCGTTCGAAAATATCCCCATTCGACTTGCAGGCCTCTAAAACCTATCTGTACCAATTTTGACGGGCCTAACTGTATTTCTATTTGTTTTTGCCCCATAGCCCTCCCCCCTGCTGCCCCACCTGGGGGCTGAATTTCTGAAATTCGGTTTTTAGATATTTGTATTAGCTATATTTTGGAGCAAAAATTTCACGTATATCTATTTTTTTGTTTGAGATATATAGGATTATGCGAAATCACGGTTTTTAGATATTTGTATTAGCTATATTTTGGAGCAAAAATTTCACGTATATCTATTTTTTTGTTTGAGATATATAGGATTATGTGAAATCACGTTTTGCCCCCCCCCCCCCCCCTTGGGGACCAAATTTCAAAAATTGCAGAAATTGCTTTTTAGACATTTGTATTAGCTACATTTTAAAGCAAAAAATTTACGGATATCTGTTTTTTTGTTTGAGATATGAAGGATTTTGTGAAATCACGTTTTGCCCCCCTCTTGGGGGGCGATTTTTGTAAAATCGCTTCTTAGTGGATGCCCACGTCATAGAAAGAATATTGTCACAAAATTTCATGCTTCTAGGTCCAGGGGTTTGGTCTGGGCGATGATGAATCACCCCCTCACTCAGTCAGTCAGTCAGGAAGAACGATTTTATATATATAGATGAACAAAATTTTGATAAAAAAAAATTTGTTGAAAATTTTTCACATTAATTTTTAAAACCGATATCCGATTATTAAACCTATAACTAGTAAAAATTGGCATTTTCTCATCAAAACTGTATATGAACTTTTTTACAAATTCTGTAACTATCATTGTAGTATTAATAAAAGTATATTTTCGAATCATTAAAATTTCATCTCTCTTGATAAAGGATCCAGTGCTTCTATATAAATACATATATATTGAACTTCTGCGGAATTTCGCAAAGTTTGAGATCATATATTTGGCATTCTTCAGTAATTTAATTGTAAAACTATTTCGTTAACCTTTTTTCTTTCCCTGCAAGATTAAAAGTTCATTTGAGGAAACTTTTTACTTTTTATTGCTTTGTATATGTTGTGCGTAAAAAAAAAAAAAAAAAAAAAAAAAAAGTAATTACAATTTACAATAATACCAAATTTTATAAAAAAAATATCTCATAACCTTAATACAATATGAATTACTAGAATTGCTTATTGAGACTAATTTCCCGTTAGACAACTTTATGAAAGTGGTAAGAAAATATATTACAATAATGCTGAAATTTATGAAGTAAATACCCCCCCCCCCCCACACACGCAAAATGACTGTAATAACTGTGTTTAATGACAATGAATACAAATTTTGCAAGCAAACAGCACATGTTGCATAAAGATACAGCACATGTTTTGAATCAATATAATTAAGTGCAAAATTTCTTCAGGAGAGAACACGAGTGCAAAAATGGCCGAAATATCTGCAAATGGCAAGAAAAAAAATAGAATGTTGTAGCCGTCACAAAATTAGCTTCTACATGTTTCTATTTAACAGCGCCATCTACCGGTTGTCATTTTCAAAATTTTAATCATAGCTTTTCACGTTAAAGATTTTACATATGCAGTATGACGCAATTTTACCAATATATGCTGAAATGTAGCCTTATGGAAAATATAAGAATAAGAGTTATAGCCGAGCCATTTTTCAGACGATATACACACCCAATTTAAGTCAGTACTAGCAGGCTACGCCCGCTTCGCTGGCCACTATATTTAAATGAATCTCCAAAAGAATTGGATCATTATTTATTTTTCACATCACATTATAAATAAAAACTAAAATAATTACATTGGAATCGCTCTAGACCTCGCATCGGGTACTCGTTGACTACGGCAGCTCTTTCTCTGGCCGCACTGTATCGGGAGCAGGTTCCCACTGCCTGCAGAAATCTCTTTCCTATGTATTTCAATATGGGTATTTATTGACGATAGGTGGATCTACCATTATTTAAGAACTACGATTTTAAAGATAACTGTATCTCAGCGTCTATTAAATATTTTAGTTTTTGAACCAAGTATTTTATTGCTCACGCTATTTACACTATATTACAATTTGATTCCGACCAATATAATGAAATAAAATAAAAAGTAGATTTTCTTTTAGAAGGAATTAAATACATAAAAAACAAATAAATTCCAATCAGTTTAATCCTTTCTACTATATACTACCATTATTTCCTGACAAATACTATAAATTAGAAAAAAAAAAAACTTTTAAAGAAATTAAATTAACAAATGAAAAATAATTGTTGTTATACTACAAAAATTATACATAAACATAACTGTTATAAATACGTTTTTAAATTTTAAATTTAATATATTTAATTTTTTCTACTGCATTACCATTTTATTTTCAATAAATATAATAAATTAAAAAGAGAAAAAATATTCGCCCTCAAATAAATGTATTAAATAAAAAATAAATTGCATAATATAGCCGTTGCTAAGATACTCAGACGATTACAATCGAAGAATAAATTCATGAAAAATGAAACATAAAAGCCAATGTTTAAAATCGAAAAAACATTAATTTAAAAATTTCAAATTCGAAATTCGAAAAAACCTCGATGAGGTGCCCATCTGTAGGGTCCCAGGTACCTATATGCCAAATTTGGAAGCTCTGCGATCAGTAGTGTGTTCATGTTTAGATAAATGTATTTATTTTCCTGTTGAAAAAAAAATAAATAAACTCGTATATTTATTTATTTATTTATTTATTTATTTTTTTGGCAACAATTAAATTATGGATTAAATTTAAATGGCTAATTTTTGCTATTATTAGCTTATTATTTTCATATTTTTATTAATTAAAAGAAAACTAAACAGAAATTCGAAATTCTGACTTCGATGTGCACAATGATCCTTCGGGGGGCACCTTTGTGTTAAATCTCGTGACTGTCCGAGCTACCGTTTTCGAGAACAGTGAAATATACAAATATTGCTCACTTAATAGTATAAGATTAGCAATCACAAGTGGAAAGTTTAGAGGATTATAGAAGCTGAAATATAGCGTTGCCGTATATGATGATAATTGCAACATAACAGCACCATTTCTCGTGTGATATATGTACCTAAATCCATTCAGCGTTCTTTTTATAATGGCCCTTTCACATATCGAGTTTGGTGTACGACATAGAATATTATATGTAGCTGTAACGTAAATGGGGGAAATCATAGCATAATGTCGTCATCTGTTGGATGATATTTGCCAAAAATAGATATATACAAATTTATATGTGTCAAGCTTATAATATAAATCTTTATGAAATTTTGTGCCAATTCTTGAACCAGAGCTGCTTCAAAATTTTTGTCACAGACACATGCAAACAGACGGACATTTTTTCTAAAATTGGTCGAACCATGTACAAGAAATTTCAAATTGTGTAAAAACATCAATCAAGTCCTTCCGGCATTTTCGGAAGGGTAGGTTGATTTCTTTTTCCTTATCAAGTAGCCATCATTTTTTTTCAAAATGGCGGCTACAAATTATTAATGCACTTGGTAGAAATATTGATGTAGGCTATGCACATATGGAGTTTTAAGCAAATCGGTTCATAAATACATTTTTATGTGAATTTAAAATTTTCAAGTGGCCGGCGCTTGGAAACAAAATGTTGGGTTAAGTTGACAAATATATGAAATGTATTTGTGAGATAAGTCTACTGTACATATATATAGTTCGAATTAATTCAAAATCTCAAAAGTCATCGTGTTGAAAAATTAAGTGGCCACTTCGACCAAAATGGCAGAAAAAGTTTCTCATCTAAGATATCATTGCAAATTTGAAAATAATTTTTTTTGTAGAAATTCTTTCAAAGAGGCTTAGTAAGCTGCTAAAATGTTAGTTTTCTGCATTTCTAGTTTGTTTTAGCATTAAAATAGCCTAATTTTTCCTTAAAAACGCATTAAAAAGATCCAGAAACGCAGATAATGAGATATATGGATTTGGCGCCAAATTTGGCGACTTTTCCCCTATGGCGATTTTTTTGGCGACTTTTGGCGAGAAAATACTTTTTATCGATATACCAAAGTTGGGCGCAATAACGTGATTGGTTCACGAGTTACGTGAATTTTCTAAATTTATGTTGTTTGAAAGATAAATCTATTTTTCAACTTTGATTTGAATTGATTAAGTATTTCTAAAGTTACCATGATAACAAATTTTCAAGTGGCCGCCACTTGGAAACAATATAGTGGAACAAGTTGCCAAGCAAACACATCCAAGATATTTGAAGCATAGGTTCACTGTCCAACTGCGGTTTAACCCTACAAGGCTCAATTTTTTTTAATGCGCGACAAAAATATATAGGTTGTAATTAGTGATCAGAATATAGGAAAAACTTATAAAAATAAAAATAAAACCATATTTTACGGAAAAATCAACTTTTTAGCTCAACGTACCGTATGTGGAACATACATAAAAATAGGATTTACTAATACGTTTACTATTGTAATATAAAAAAAAAACAACTTACCTCTACAAAATATACACTTCGTTATAACACACAGTATTTTTTTTTCGAGTCAAAACTCTTCAATGACTATTCTTTTTTTATTTTTGAATTCAGACAAACGACTAATGTATCACTTTCATACAAAGCTCACACTGAGTGCACTATAACAAAAACACGAACGACATGTTTAGGTAAAGATTCGTATTACTACATTGCTAAATGTCAGTAGCTTCTATCAAGATGTCAAGAGATGCCGCAACTAATAGTTTTATAGCTATAGGAACGATTAAAGTCGGTGTTCCACATATGGAATTGGGTGCCTTGTAGGGTTAAATCAGTGCCGTGTTTCAAAAGTTATTCTTATGGCAAATTTTCAAGTGACAGTCTAAGTGGCTGCGACTTGAAAACAAAATAGCAAAACAACTTGCCCATCGAGATCATCCAGTATATTTGTTCGATAAGTTCATTGTCCCGTTCTAGTTTAAATTAAATCAGTATTTCAAAAATTATCGTCATAAGAAATTTTCAGGTGGCACCAATTGTAAAAAAAGTGGAGTGAGATGCCCAGCGAACTTATCTGAGATATATGAATGATAAATCCACTACCCAAATTTGATGCGAATTGATTCTGTATTACTAAAGTTACCATAATAACAAATTTTCAAGTGGCCGCTACTTAGAAATAAAATTGCGGATCATGTCACCAAGTGAAATTATCCTAGATATTTGAACCATAAGTTTACTCTCCAACTTTTATTTGAATCAGTATAGTTTTTTAAAAGTTATCGTGATGGCATATTTTCAAATGGCAGTGTGATTTCAAGTGTCTGGAACTTAGAAACAAGATGTCGGGACAAGTTGCCCAGTGAAAACATTAAAGATAATTATATGATAATATCACTGTCCAAATTTGGTTCGATTTGGAGTATTTTTCAGAAGTTATCGTGATTTTAAATTTTCAAGTGGGAGCCTGATTTCAAGTGGCCCCGCTTAACTTAAGATATCTGCCACTTTATTAAAAATGGCGGATATAGTTTATCAATAAAGTTCATTAAGATCCTTATGTGGTCTGTATTTAGGTCAAAATTCAAACAATTTCGGAATACGCTTTTTACAATTTAAATTTGAAATTTTCAAGTGGTCTGTACTTGAAAACAAAATGGCTGAGCAACTTGGTTAACAAACTCATCTAAGATATTTATAAGATAAGTTAAGACACTGTTCAAATTTGGTTCCATTTGGAGTATTATTTCGGAAGTTATCATGGTTTTAAATTTTCAAGTTGTGGCCTGATTTCAAGTGGTCCCGCTTAAATAAGATATGCGCCACTTTATTAAAAATGGCGGATAAAGTTCATTAATAAAGTTATTTGAGACACTTGTGTAATCTATGTACACATTAAAAAAAAAAAAAAAAAAAAAAAAAAAAAAAAAAAATCGGAATACGCGTTTTACAATTTGAATTTGAAATTTTCAAGTGGTCTCCACTTGCAGACAAAATGGCGGAGCAACTTGGTTAACAAATTCATCTAAGTTATTTATAACATAAGTTAAGACACTGTCCAAATTTGGTTCGATTTGGAGTATTATTTGAGAAGTTATTGTGATTTTAAAATTTCAAGTGGTAGCGTGACTTCAAGTGGCCCTGCTTAACTTAAGTTATCTACCACTTTATTAAAAATGATGGATAAATTTCATTAATAAACATCCTTGAGACCCTTATGTAGTCTGTATTTACATCAAATTTCAAACAAATTCGTAATAAGCTTTTTACAATTTGAATTTGAAATTTTCAAGTGGTGGTCTCCACTTGAAAAGAAAATGGCGGAGCAACTTGATTAATAAACTCATCTAAGATAAGTTAAGACTTTGTCTAAATTTGGTTCGATTTGGAGTATTATTTCGGAAGTTATAGAGATTTTAAATTTCCAAGTGGTAGCCTGATTTCAAGTGGCCCGCTTAACTTAAAATATCTGCCACTTTATTAAAAATGGCGGATAAACTTCATTAATAAACTTCATTGAGACCCTTATGTGACCTGTATTTACATCAAAATTCAAGGAAATCTTGCTTTAAATATGCTTTTTACAATGTCGGTTTGAAATTTTCAAGTGGCTGACACTTGAAAACAAAAAGTCGGAGCAACTTGGTTAACGAATTCGTCCAAGATATTTATAAGATTAGTTAGTTCACTGTCCAAATTTGGTTCGATTTCGAGTATTATTTCGGGAGTTATCGTGATGACAAAATTTTCATTATAGATAGATAGATAGATAGATAGATGAACGAAGTGATTGCAATAGGTCGATTTCTAAAGAAATCAACCTAAAACGGGAAGAAATAATTTTTTGCATATCCAGTACTTCCTTTAAGAATTTGGAAAAAATAATCAAAGGAAAAGGGTTGTTTAAAATACTGGCGTGACGTAAAATAAATAAATCTTGAGCAAAATAGAAAAAATAAAATAAAATAAATAAATAAATAATAATAATAATAGTAAAATAAATAAACTAAATAAATAAAATATAATAAACAAAAGATTAGTATAATTACAAGTTAAGTAAAATATAACATAAAAAAATAAAGAAAGAAGGAAAGAAAATAAAGAAATATAAATAACGAGGAAGAGTTTTTAAACTAATTTTTCTTACTGAAAATTTTTAGATAGATAATTTTTTTTTTCATTATTTTTGAAAATAATAATAATAAAAAAAAAAATGTTTGTTTATTATTATTCTAATTTTCCAAAGGAAAAATTATTAAACATTTAATTGATTTTTACTAACTAAATTCCGCGAAGCATTATCAGTCGGTCGACATATTTCTCCCTACAACAGAGTTAACGGATTATAAAGTTACTTTATAAAGTTTGACTATGAGATTATTTGTAGTCTGTGTGAAAAGGAATTTATCCATACTTTGTATCATAATAATGTGATTATAAATGCTAATCGAGATGACATTGAAAGGCACTTAGTCCGCAATGGATAAATGGAATTTGTAAAACTATATTGGCATAAGGCTCACAATTAATGCAATTAAGATAATCTATTACGATAATGCACTATAATGTCAGAACTACAAAATCTGTGTAATTTCATCAAAGATAAATTTTAACACTTTCAGGAGAGGTGGGATATATTGTATCTCACCTATTATATTATTTTCCAATTACGTATATACATACTTGCCAACGTCCCAATTAATATGCCGTTGTGTTGTTAGTCCCGCCCCTTTTTTTTCACACGAGTAAATATTTAGAGTAATATTCTACAAATGCAATTACGATTAAATAAGAAGAAAAATACTCTAAAAAGATACTGGTGTGAAAAAGAAGGCGGGGCTAACAATATTACGGAATATTAATTAGGATGTTGGCAAGTATGTATATACATACAGGCGTTGGGCAGAATAATGTGAACACTTTCGCTTTTTTACGCTTTGTCAAACACCTTGAAAAGTTCTTTAGGAATCATCTTGAAACTTTGGTAGTGTAAAGAACATGTTATGCCTCATATTTGTCAGTAAAGGCTGTGTCATGAAAAGGAAAAGGGGACCAGCAACAAATTAAACAAAAATCAAAATATTTTGGATCCCCCTGTAAAAGGTAATGCTTCAAATGCGTTTTGGCTGTAGCATGTGATTATGAGGACATTCCTCATTATCTGTATAAAAGTTTATTAGGCTATCTCATATATTCATGGAGATATAACAGTTTCTTTAAAAAATTGCAAAAACAACTTCCTCTTTTTAAAATATAACACTAGGGTATTAGACCTATGTGCAAAGTCATTTTCAGGAAATATAGAATACTACATTAGACACTGTATACAGAAATCAGAATGAAAAAAATGTTAAACATCTTACGAAATACGAGCATTTTTACTAAATAATTTTTAACTACGCATGCTCAAGCTTTATAAAGATTTCATTTGCATAATTTAATAGCCAAAGGTATTGAGCAACTTATATGAAAACCCCAAACAAGTATCATGTAAATTCGAAACGTTACGAGAGATAAAATGAACATAATTTCAGTTCTCCTAAAATAAAAGCTAAACTGGAAGGGGTTAACTCATATTTTTATTTTGATTCAATCAATATCCAATGATATTACAGTGTTTTCGCTGATTGTAAATAAATATTGTTAAAATCCCCTAACATCTTTCGTTTTTTTGAGAATTCTGTTTATTTTGTCTCTCATAAAGTTTTGAATTTGTATGATATTTGTTTGGGGTTTTCATATGAGTTGCTCAATACCTTTGGCTATTAAATTATACAAATGAAATTTTTATAAAGCTTGCTAAAAATTATTTAGTAAAGGTTCGCGTAGTTAAAAATTATTTAGTAAAGGTTCACGTATTTCGTAAGACATTTAACGTTTTTTCATTCTGATTGTTGTATGCGTTGTCTACTGTAGTATGCCATATTTCCTGAAAATAGCTTTGCACTGAGTCTAATACCTACCTAATACCTACGTGTTACTATTAAAAAAGTGGAAATTGTTTTTGCAATTTTTTTAAAGAAACCTTTATATATATCCATGAATATACGTGGTAGCCTCATAAAATTTTATACAGATCATGAGAAAATTCCTCATAATCACATGCGACAGCCAAACCGTATTTAAAGCATTACCTTTTACAGGGTGATCCAAAACATTTTGATTTTTGTTTAATTTTTTACTGGTTCCCCTTTTCTTTTCCTGACACAACTTTTACTGAGAAATATGAGGTATAAGTTGCTTTACACTACTAAAGTTTCAAGTTGATTTCTAAAGGACTTTTCCAGATATTTGACAAAACGTAAAAAAGCGAAAGTTTTCACATTATTTTGTCCAACACCTGTATGTACAGTCGGTAACAAAAGTGTCGGAACACTAGCAAAAATTCCTATGTAAAAAGTGTACACTTCATACGGTTTTGTTAAATAAATCCTTATCGAATCATGTTCTTAGACTGACTAAGAACAGGATTCGGCAAGGATTAATTTAACAAAATGGTATGAAATATAGGAATTTTTGCTAGTGTTCCGACACTTTTGTTACCGACTGTATATATACAGTCGAACCTCGTTAACGTGAATCTCAAGGGGGATAAAAAATTTTTTCATGTTAAAAGTAATTTAAGTTAACAGAATTTACGTTTATATATATATATATATATATGTATATAATATAGTTAAAAGCCTCTTAAAACTAAAGCTTCATTTCTTAAACTTAACCCTTTGCCGCTCAGTGTTCCACTACATGGAACACCTAATTTTAATTCTCAAGTGCAAAAACTCATCCCGGAAATTTTTTAGCAAAAATTTACATTTATAACAAAGCAGAAAACGCCCTTTTTTCAACATGAAAATTTAAAATTTCTTCTATTATAATTATGTTCGTAAATTCCGGTGGCAGTGTAATTTAAATGATCAGAATTATCTTGCCCCGCAAAGGGTTAAAATACTCCGGAATAGATTGAATTGTTGGGATCTATGCAACTTTTACGAGTTGTTGTTGTCGATAATGTTTACTTATAAAGTGATTTATTTATTAAATTAAATATTATTTGAATTTAATAAGGTTTACTTACAGATGTTTCAAACCGAAAATTTCTCGAAAAGGAACAATGCTAATTTTTTATTTTTTAAATATTTATGATCAGCTATGTGGCTAAAAGCCATTTTTAAAATTAGTTTAGTAATTTTTAAAATAAATTAAGTAGTGAACCTTAAAGGGTTAAATGATTCCGCCTCCCACTAATTCACTGATAGCGCCCTAAATAATTCTTTATTAATCCATTTTCTAAATATTTCAGCAATTCCAAATTCATTAACTTTTCCTCAATTGTTAAACTTATTTTATTTTCCGATGAAACAGAACCATTATTTAATATATTGTACAATTCTAACGTAATTGCAATCTAGAATCTTTTGTCCCCCTACCCGCAAGTATTGCATGACTTTCTCGAAGCCAATCGTGACAGTCACATTTTTTCAAGATGTGAGTTTTTATGAGGAGGGCTCACCTTCGTGCGAAGGATGTAAGCTCTTGAATTTATTAAACAACCATTTGGCCCAGTGACTGCATTTTGATTATTTGAATGTACTTTGTCTGTTTTAATACGATATATATATATATAATCATTTATTGTGCAATTCCAACGTGATTGTAATCTAGAATTTTTCGTCCCCTCCTCTCGTGTATTGCATAACTTTCCCTAAGCCAATCGGGACAGTCACGGTTTTTCAAGATGTGAGTATTTAAAAGGAGTGCTCACCTTCGCGCTTAGGATGTTAAGCTCTTGAATTTATTAAACAACCATTTGGTCCAATGACTGCATTTTGATTATTTGAATGTATTTTGCCTGTTTTAATACGACATATATATATATATATATATATATATATATATATATATATATATATACATATATATATAATTAGATGGAATGTATTATATCCCACCTAATTCTAATATCAAACTGGAAAAACTTACCGCGGAATTTTTTACAAAATTTCATTTGAATAATGTAGAAGAAAAACTTCGTTTATTTCTTTTATTTTAGACTTGTTCGTAAATTCTAGTGGCAGTTTATTTTAAACGGGTGAAATTTCGTTGTCCATGAAAGGGTTAAAGTACTAACCTCATGCAACTATTTTTCTTTTGTCAGGTGACATGAGTATATTATCTTTTTAGTAATATAAAAGCCCAAGTTTCCCGGTGGTTAATGCTGAAAACTCATGCTTTTGATACAACAATGTATTGGAAAAAATAAAGTAAAATTTTATCCATGCTTCCCATGTGGACATTTCAAATAAATTAAATAATAACAAAAAAATAAAAATAAAATAAAAACTAATATCAGAATTAATTAAGATTAACCCTTTGGGTACATTTGACGAGTGAGACTCGTCATGTGCTTACTTGGGCGAAGTTACGGTGGACGAGTCTGACTCGTCATGTAAATTTAAGAAGTAGGCGTTATTGTTTGCGGCACCCCCGCCAGTGTGCGTTGATCGCACACACTTTCTTGGCATTTTTTATGATATCTTACAACCATACTTATATCATCAATATAAGTATATTCCAAATAAAATGTATTACTTTTACATATTAACACTTTCGCGACCGCTGACGCAGATTCAAACCATTTGAAAATCTGTAACACCACCAATGGGCGTTTCTTTTGCAGTTTGTATGCTATTTTTTTCTTAAATATATAATTAATATTCACAATTTTACAAATAAATATACTATGGATACAAATACTTTGATTAGAAAGAATAAAATTATAATGTATTAATCCACTTGTAATATAAATGTGAATACAGAAAATTTTGTTCTGAAATATTGCAAAATGGGAGAATCACGCCCACAGGCGGACCTTACTGTCAAAAATTCAAAATCATTCAATATAGCGACAAATTAAATCCGTCCCATGAGCATAAAAATCTTCAAATAATTCAGTACTCAAAGGGTTAAAAACTATCAACTTATGTAATATCAGAATTGCAATAATCTATTGAGATTTAAAAGAAAAAAAAAAAGATAATTAAATCTATCTTACCAAAGGATATATGTATGTATTCGGAAGATTCAAACGATATTTTCCGCTATGAAACACGTTGAAAATATATAAAAATAGGATGACAGTCCACTTTTCGGGCGATTCTCATCATAAGTTGAGAGACACTGATTTATATTAACCCGTTAGTAGTCGCTATAGACAGCGCCACCTATTACAGATTGTTTACGTTTTATTTAACTCGCACCAATAATTTTAAAAAGTGATGTGATCAACGTTTCTTCGATTTTATTCGCGTTTTATGTATAGCAAATGGCACTTCTAAAAATTTTTGGTGGCTATTGAATAAAAAAATCTGGCAAAACTGAAGGATGGGCGGCAAATCGACCAACTAGCGACTACTAACGGGTTAAGGTGAAACTAAATATATAAATTTGTATGAAATTATATGAATTAAGTTTTGATCTAGAACTGCCACAATTTTTTTTTATCCCACACACAGGAAAAGATAAAGCGACAGAAAATTTCTCAAAAAAGTCAAATATTATTCCGGAATTCTCAAAATATGCAACTCCGTCTAAAACCATAAGTCGAAAATTTTTATAAATTCATCTCTTTTTTTCCATTGAATACAGGAGAATGTAAAAATAGCAAAAGAATGATTGCTTCGTTCAGAAACCAAATCCTTCGAAACTATATTATTCAACCTATCTACCTCTATATATGACGAAATCTAACAGATTACGAAGTTATGTTCCAAAGTTTGACTATGAGATTATCCGAAGCCTGTGAAAAGGGTTTTAATCCGTAATTTTCCCTCATAACGATGCGTTAACGTATGCTAATCGAGATCAGATTGAATTGCGCATAATTCGCAATGGATAAGTGGAAGTTATAAAATTATGATGCCATAATCACGGCGATGCTTGTAATTAAGGTAATCTATTATGATATAGCACTCTAACCAGAGAGCCACTAAATATATGTCATTTCATCAAAAGTTAATAATAATACACTAATATCATGTAAATTAACAATATATCATTATTGAACTGACTTCAGAATATGTATACACAGCTCCTATGAATATTTAAGCACTTACAAATTTAGAGATACTGTCGAAATCTAAAGAAATACTTGATAGATTCTTTTGAAACTTCAAAGGTATAGATAGAGAATATAATTCATATATTTTAATGAAATTTTTGTCTCAAAGCCCCCCCCCCCCAAAAAAAAAAAAAAACAAAAAAAAAACAGCAAGAAATTTAACAAGCTATTTTGGAGATCACCTTCTAGAAATATTGCTTAAAATGCACAGTATCTAAACGCACTGTAGCACATGGTTTTATTTTTACTATATCCATCAACTTTTATCTGTTTGCCTTTCAGTTCAACCGATCAAAGTTCTTCTTCTTGGCATTTCAGTAGCAAAAAACATTGCCTCAGCTTAAATATATATATATATATATATATATATTCACTCACACGACATTCTCTTACCCCGAAATTTAATACTATAAATACAGGTTGGAGATTAAGAGGTAAGATAACGAGTACAGTCGGTAACAAAAGTCTCCGAACACTAGCAAAAATTCCTATATAAACAAGTACACTTAGTACAGTTTGGATAAATAAATCCTTGTCGAATCCTGTTCTTAGTCAGTCTAAAAACATTATTCGACAAGGATTTATTTAACAAAACTCTATTAAGTGTACATTTTTTTTTCTTTATATAGGAATTTTTGATAGTTTTCTTATGGTGGCCACAGCATTCTAGTTTCATTTTTAATTGACAAAATTTGCGCTTTTTTGTAACCGATTGATGAAAAAAACGAAGCATTTGCGGAATTGACCACAGAAATACAGAACTATTTCACCAACACTAATTAAAAAATAAAATATATTTAATAGCAGTTAAATTTTAAAATGCATAAATGTTTCTCGCGCTGACTGCAGAAGTAGAATTACTTTTCCGTTAATAGACAAAATCATAATTTTCAAAACTGATTCTAGAAATATGTGCTTATTTTGCTACAGATAAACAAATTTCTTTCATTTTTGGTATCTAATTTCCAAAATATGCGGGTTTTTTTTTTTTTTTTTTTTTGCTGCCAACTAAAGAAATGGTGGATAATTTGCTGCTGCTTGGCTTAAATTATGTTTATTGTCAATATATGCAATTTTTATGTAGTCAATTAATTAAATTTATGCGTATGTAGTTAAAAACGAGAAAATATATCCACATAAATTGAGAAATTTAAAATAAACTCTTTCATTTCAAAATGTTGTAAAATCTTTAAAAAAAAAATATCCCTGGATTATAATGAGATAGGAATTTAAATGTGCAAAATTTGAGCAACATCATTCGGCAAATGTAGATTAAAAATTGCAAGATATTCACAGGGTGACATATTTTCTCGTTGTTACCTGTCCCTGATGAGAAAAATTCTTAAAAATACTGACTTATTATATTGTCATGACTGTGGACTCGTGTAAAATTTGAGTAAAATCGGTTCGGTGAAAGAAATTAGCGATGAGTAGCAATATTTGACACACACAAACAGATTTTTACTACTGAAACCTTTTCATAATGAGATAAATTCGTAAAAGTATTGGATTATCATATTTCATTTGACTATAAACTCATGCGCAGAATTTGCGCAAAATCAGCTTGACAGAAGAGAATGAAAACGAATTAAAATGTTTTACGCAGGCAGACAGACATTTGCAGCTGGAACCTGACACAGACAAACATATTTTTGTCCCTGGAACCTGTCCCTAGTTAGATAAATTCGTAAAATTACTGACTTATTATATTGCCTTTGACTAAAATCTTTTGCGAAGTGTTTGAGCGAAATCGGTTCCGCATAGGGGATTAAAAATGAATAAAAAGTGTAGACACAGGCCGACAGATTTTTGCTCCTGGAACCTGTCCCTGGTGAGATAAATTCTTTAAACGTACTGGCTTATTATATAGTCTTTAACTATACACTCTTTCGAAGAATTTGAGTAAAGTCGATTCAGCAGAAGAAATTAAAAATGAATGAACATTTTTGATACAGGCAGATAGATTTTTGTTGCTGTAACCTGTTCCAGATAAGACAGATCTCTGATTTTATTTTATTTTGACGTTTGTATAGTTTTTTGGCCGTAGATTTCATGTTGCACTCGGGCCGATATTTTTTCAATGGATAAATGCCCGCGATTATTTCAAAACAATTGTTGCTTTTTCCTCAATTTATGGGTTTGTTTTCAGATATTGCGTATTATGTGTACTGTGCAGAAATCAACCACTTATATTATTTTTGTCTACCATCATTTTGTTAGAATGAAGAGTTAGATTTAAGAGTAACGCAGAAGTTATATCGGTTGATCTATTTTTAAAACGAACATACTAAAACGCACATTTATTTTCTCCAACTATCTATTACAAATTTCAGTTGCTTATTCCATGCTACAAATACCCCTCTCGAAGAGTGCTTGTAGCAAAACGGATGAGCTGCTCCTTATAATTATGTACTTATAACATAATGCGATAATATAGTCAATTCAGCATTGAGAAGAGATAATGTAAAACGAGATAAAATATTTGGCTATCCGCGATTGATGGATTGAAATTATTATGTTAACAATTAAAGCGATCTTTTACAGTAAAGTACTCATGCGTTAAAGCTACAATGTATTATAGTTCTTTAAAGAGATTTTAAATTAATGCGAGAGTTTCATTTAACCGAAACATTTAACAGTCTATTAAATATAAAACTTCGTGTTCATTGTTAAAAGGAAAGAATTCTTAAAAGAATATAACAAAGTACTTTTAAAGTTGATGAAGTGATAAAATAAAATAAATTTAGTTACTATAATAAATATTGATTGTTTATTCTAAAAGTAAACAACTATAAGAAGAACGTAATATTTTTTATTTGTTTTTTATAAATTGTTTCTCTTTCTTTTAACTCTATATTGGGCCCTCCGTGGCCGAGTGGTCATGTCACCACACTGCTAATCGCGTTCGAGCGTAGAAGAACGGGTTCGATTCCCGCGCTGGCCCTGGGTGTTTTCTCCAATTCTTCGTATTGTAATTCTGTCATTTGCTATCTGTAATTATCTGACGAAGATTTACAAGCGCACTGAGAAAAAAAATATACCAATTTTCTCTAGAATGAATAAGTGGCCATTTTCTAAATCTCTTTAACTAGAAATATAGATTTCCTAGCTATGCGCAGAAGGCACGCCAATAAACTGAATAGACGAAATCATCGAGAATTTCTAGTGTACACATTTCTAGATGGTGAAACAATATTCTGAATACTCTGAATATTCTAAATTATTTTTATTGCGAGAAATTCTCGCTTGATTTTCTAGAATTGGGTAATAAAGCAAGATTATAGTTGCAAAAACCCGCCGCTTGTATTCTCATTTATTTGCAGAGATTTTTAAATAACTTTGCCCTCGAGAATATGGGCAAATACTCTAGAATTCTAATAGGGACTTCTAGAACTCGCTTTCCAAGGGGACTAGAATTTATAAGGATGACATGGAACTATTTTTTCTAGAGCCACAATTTAGATTCTAGATGTCAGTTACAGAATTTTTTCTCAGTGCGGACTACAAGTCAAGCATACAAATCTGATGTATATGTTATCAATAAACAAACAACAAATAAACTCTATATTGTTGTGCTTTTGTAAGAACTATAGTTTGTGTTTCAAAAGATGACTTAGATGGTATAAGTTAAGAACTGCAAAGGTTTTTCTCTGAGAAACCTTCTGCCATGCAAAATTTCTTCCACTGAATGCCAATTCTAAGGGGTCTTAAGAAAAATTGTCAAAACTATTTGCATATTTTTTCTAGAAACTTTTGTATTAAATAACTATTTACAAAAAAACCAAGCTCCGAAGTTTGCCAGTTAATATGTTAGAATTAAGCTGAAATTTTTTTAAATGTACGCGTGATTTACTTTATGTAACGCTACCAAGGCAAACATTCGGTCCCCAAAATTGTCCCCAGAAGCCCAAAGAATCCCCAAAATGGGGACAAAATCTGCAATCTGTCAACACTGTCTTGTTCAGTCACCTTCTCTCAATAGATCTTAAATCTTCTCTCTAAATATAAAAATAGATTAATCAAACATACATACATAAATTTATTTACATAATTTATGATCGACACTAATGAACCTTTTTTGCCAACGTTATCTAAAATCAAACATTCATGTTAAAATACCAGCATAGAGCTAGCTTTACAGGATAAATGATGTTTGTGCAGAACATATATCTTTCTACATGTCATCATTGATTTTTCATTACGGAGCATCTTCAGCAAATTGCAGGCTATTTATGTAACTATCATTACCAGTGATGGATTGATCTCTGTAGATTTGTTGGTAGGGCGGGATACTTATATAAATGTAATCAAGGTTGGTCGTCGTTTTGGCATTGCAATGTGACATATTTTATTTATCTATACAATGTCTATTTTCGTTTAACTGAACTTAGAAAAGTAAAGACTATATATTCTCGATCATTTCTTCTATTCAGTTTATTTGTTTATTTTATAAGCATAGCTCGGCAATCCATATTTCTTGTTTCAGAATCAGAAATTGACTATTTATAAGTTAAAGATAAAGGAGGTGTGCTTTTTTTTCTCAGTGTAGTATAAAGTGGGAAATAAATGACGTAAGAGAGTGGTTTGCGCTAAAATGCTTTCAACGCTCAAAATTCTTTCAAGCTATAAAAAATTAGTTTCCAGTTTTGCTCATGGATGGCGCTATACTTTAAAAATAGCAATAACAAGTAATATAAAAGAAAAAAAAAATTAAGTCAATTCCTACTTACAAACACTATCAAAATTTTTTTTTTAAAATAATTTTGAATTAGGAAATAAAAAGCGCTCGTGAAAAATGAAATAAAAATAATTATAAGATAAAAAAAAAAAAAAAAAAAAAAAAAATCCCCTTATATATACCATTTTTTAAATTTTCTGATGAATCATAGTGCTCTTATCAATATGCATAATTTGTTTAAAGTGATAATGACGTCAATTTTTGTGAGATCTTAATGTAACTTTTTATAATTTTTTAATGTTCGCATTTAATTAAATGTATTTATTTTTATGTCGAAAGAAAATGTACTCGTAAATTTTTTTTTGGTAACAATTAAATTACAGCTAATATTTTAATGGTTAGTTTAACGCTATTAGGATGTTATTATTCTAATATTTTAATTAATTATAATAAACCTAATCAAAAATTCGAAAATCGGCCTTCGAAGTAGTGTGTTGTCCCCATGTTCTGAGCAATCCTGAAAGTTTCAAATTTCTAGCTAGTCGGGAAGTTAGTTAAAAATCGATTGCAAGATTTGTACAAGATATAGGGAGAGGGTGAACTAATAGTAGGAATTGAAAAATGATAAAAAATGGAAAACAAGCAAATAAAGAGCTTATTTGCGAACACGTGGGTTGAATTGGTTCATTGTTAGAATGAGCTTCAAGAGAAACATTGTAGTAGCAACCAGGTTTTAAACTGCCATTAGTTTTTTAGCATTTTGCTGAAAGGTATCATATTTTGCTAAATCATGTTGGTCAAAATTTCACTAAAAAGCTAAAACTGGATAACTCTATAAAATATCTCTATAGGGTAAGTGCACCAGTGATTGACACTTTTAGAGCAATCTCTGATGTTTTTAATGTTCCAGTCATCAGAAAATATTTTTAGAAATCTTAAGTTAATACATATGGTATGAAAGACATTCAGAACCACATATATGTTAAAATATATACATTTGATAACAATTTTTTTTTTTTATGAATTTTTATTTGACACCCACTCAATGTTCCAGTAATTGGCACTGCCAGTTTTTCATTTTATTATTAACTGGCACCCTATGTTCCAATGTTTGACACTGCTAGTTATTCATTTTACCAGTTATTAGCACCCTATGCTCCAGTGTTTGACATAAAATGTTAAAATTCTTATATGTAAAATATATGATTTTATTATTTTTCTTACTTATTAATTATTTCTGGATAGATGTCAATTACTGGAGCATACCAATCACTGAAGCATCTACCCTACTCTGTTTATACATATGATAATAATTACCTCTTTTTCTATTGTTAAAATCAAAGCAAAGTAAAAGAAATCAATGGTATCCAAAGAACTAGTGGATCTGCAGATCAGGAGCCTCAACGTCCTATTTGCATCAGACATTATTCAATAGGTCATTTTTATTTATTCCTTATTATATAATAGTATATATTGATTCGATCGACTTATTACCATAATCACATACATTCCTGAGGGGGACTGCCACCCCCTCAACCCCCCGCAGTTACTCTCTTTCTATACCTATTTGTATATCATATAAAGTGTTACGGAATTGTAAATGATTGCATTTATTTTTGTATAAATTCTTTCAAAGAGGCTTAGTAAGCCGATAAAATGCTAATTTTTCGCATTTCTAGTCGGTTTAGCGTTAATATAGCCTAATTTTCCTTTAAAAACGCCTTGAAAAGCTCCAATAAGGGAAGAAATGGATTTGGCGCCAAATTTGGCGACTGTTTCCCTCCTTGGCGATTTTTTTGGCGACCTTGGCGAGAAAATCCTTATTAGGGATATACCAAATATGGAAGCTCTAATCTCATTGGCTGATGAGATACGATAATTTTCCAGAACAGTCTGTGTTCGATAGAATAGTATAAAAGGAGCATTTTTTTAGCCAAGGCGGTCAATCTCAGATCTGTGTCAGTTTCGTCAAATGCTTGCTTTGTTTTGAGCCTCTTTGAATGAGACTTGCTTTATGTGTTATTGCTAAACAGTTTGTACTGTTGTTTTGCTGTTAACGGTTGTTGTTTTTAAGCTATGTTTAATAGTTGAATTGAAGCTGATACTTGGTTTATAGACCTGTATTTTTCTGGAACTGTCTGTGAATAAATCACTGAATTTTTGCAAGTTTCGCCTTTCATTCTCGGACAACTTAAGAACCCCCAAGTACGCAACAATATGTATTCTCAATAAACGACGGTCTAGTATTATTTCCCTGAAATTCATAAATATTAAATTTCATAACTATCAAATTTCATACAAAAAAAATTATATAGCATATCGGAAATATTTTGCGTAACCTTTAAACTAATTATCAATTCTATGCCCACAATTTTCAACAGGAAAACATACTTTTAAAATTCTAATAAAATTTTATTATATTTGATGGGGTGTAACCTTGTTAAAATACACTTTTAAGAAATACCGACTATAGACCGTAATAGTACGAAATTCCTTTATGTATCCCGGAAAAGTAGCCACAGGCATTATAAACGCCAATAATAAGAATAAACCTAATTAATTATAACTCACTAATTTTTCAAACTAATTTGACATCATTTGGATGATTACAGTACATACTCGGAATTATTTTGTCGGGTCCCATAAATTATTTAGTCTATACATAACCTTTCTTAAGAGTAAACATGATTTTAAGTATCTTTACAATGTATGTTAACTTTATTAAGTTCAATTCAGCATAAACGCATTGAAGTTCGCGCTTAAATTAAAAATTTGTCCATAGGCTCTAATGTTACGAAATTGTTTCGTGTGTCTTTGTAAACGAACCATAAACATTTATATACACCAGTAAAACCTATTCAGCTTATTTTGCGTTTAAAATTAATTGTTCCAAATTTAACATCGTTTGGATGTCTATGTGACATTGTCAGAACACATTTGTAAGGTCCTGTACTTTAATTAGAAAGCTTAAGAGCACATATTTTCTTGAAACAGCATAAGTTTAAGCATCTTACTCACGTACGCTAGTTTCATTTTCTTCAATGCAAAGTAATGATATTAAAATGCGTTTAAACGAAATTCACCCCTTACACCGTAATGTTAAGAATTTTGGCGTGTCCCTGTACACAGTTTATAAACAATATAGCAATAAAAATTATACAGCTACTTATATGCAAAGCTGGAACGTGTACGCCAATTTGCAAGTTAATCGAAGGATATTTGCGGCCGCTATTGCGGTACATACAAATTCTTCCCATACGCCGTAAGGATAAGAAAAATTTTGACGTGTCCCTGTACACGAACGATGAATGTAATACACACCTAACACTATACAACTAATTCCGTTGGGCTCATGAATATGTGTACCGAATTGCAAGTCAATAGCGTTATTTTTTGGGCCGCTATCGCGGTACATACAAATTCTTCCCATTGGCCGTAATGATAAAAAAAAATTTGGCGTGTCCCTGTACACGAACTACAAATGGAATGCACACCCAAAACTATACAGCTAATTTCGTGGGGATCATGAACATGTGTAACAAATTTCAAGTCAATAGCGTGATTTTTGCGGCCGCTATCGCACGACAGACAGACGGACGGACAGACGGAATCCAAAATCCTTTTGAGTCTCAACAGAGGGCCTCCACTGACGTTTCGGCAAAAATTGGAAGTCAATAGCTTGATTTTTGCGGTTGCTATCGCGGTACATACAGATTCTTCCCATAGGCTGTAATGATAGAAAGTCTTTGGCGTGTCCCTGTACACGAACAACAAATGGAATACACACCTAAAACTATACAGCTGATTCCGTCTGACTCATGAACATTTGTACCAAATTGCAAGTCAATAGCGTGATTTTTGTGGCCGCTATCGCGATACATACAAATTCCTCTCATAGGCCGTAATGATAAGAAAAACTGTTACGTGTCCCTGTATACGAACTACAAATGGAATACATACCAAAAACTATACAGCTGATTTCGCGGGGCTCATGAACATGTGTACCAAATTTCAAGTCAATAGCGCTATTTTTGCGGCCGCTATCGCGTGACAGACAGACAGACAGACGGGCAGACAGACACAGCCCAAAACCGTTTTGAGTCTCAACAGAGGGCTTCCACTGACGTTTCGGCAATTAAATTAACTTTCGGAAAAGCTAAAACAATGTTTGCCTATTTTCGCTAAAATGCTAAAGTAATTTTTTTGCCAGGTTAAATTCTGGTAGCAACCAATTCATCAGTTATTTGATTTTATATTAAAGTTTACGTTGTGTTCGTAATTTATGACCCATGCTGTATATTTTAAAAATTTACTAAAACATGTCTAAAAAAGTAAATTTAATATAAATAAATAAAATTTGTAAAACATTTTACCAGTTCATCTTGGATTTACTTCATATTGCAAGGATTCCTTTTTTCTATTACAAAAATTTAGAATACGTAAAACATTTTGTCAAAGAGATGCATGTTCATGTAAACCAGCATTGATTCTTCGTTATACAACAATCCGGAAAAAACGTGATTACCATGATGGATTGATCTCGTCTGTCTCGTTTAAAGCACGCGGCATTTTACGATTTAATAATAAAAAAAAATCTGTTGTTCTTCTAATTTCAATCTTTAACTTATGCCTACATACTCTTCTTCTTCTTCTTCTTATTATTATTAATTGAAGAAAATAAAGTAAATAATTTTCAAATAATTCTGAATTCTAATTAACACGTTAACGCCCGAATTAATTTTGCAAAATATTATTAGCTGATTATTTCACTTCTAAATTAATATTGACAACTGACAGTAAAATATATTAATTTAAACAATTCGTCTGATAGTTTTAAATTTAAAGCTTATCCTTATTGATTGACGTTTAGTGTTTTAGCGAGAAAACTTCCAGATAGAAAAACTTTGAGATAACAGATAAATTTCTTATTATATGTTGACAAATATCACGAAAGTAAAGTATTATATAGCATTATTCAACTTTATTTAAGTTAGTATACCTGCGCAAAAAGCAAATATATGTGCGACCAATGAAAGATCATAAAATGATTATCCAAATTATGAAATAATCAGCATATATAGTTACCCTCATCCGTGGCTGATTGTGTCACACTTTAGGCTTAAGAGATAGGCTTAAGAGATTTCCTTGGACTCTGTCTCCTAATTTTCATACTTTGTTAATTTTAAAAAATCTAATCGTCCGATCGATAAGCTGTTTAAACCAACGGATTCAGAAAAATTACGCCTTTTACTTGGTACTGAAATTATAACTAATATATGATTAGATTTTTTAAAATTAATTAAAATATAAAAATAAAAGCTTTAAAATACATTTTAAAAATTTAATTGTTGCCATTTTTTTTCAGCATAAAATGAAATATGCTTTCCCGAAAATAATAATAATAATAATAAAATAAATAAAATAAATAAATAAAAATAAAAATAACTTTGGTCATGCATATGAAAATAATGACGTCTATAAAATAATAATTTTAAAGGTAACGAAGAGATAAACAAAGTGATAAAATTTTGCATTTATTTAAAGTGAGAGTGAGAAATAAATAAAATAAAACGATTATTTTTCAACGAGCGCCTTAGTCGCCCTACAACAAATTACTAATTAATAGTAGGCACATAAAACTTTCATTGACCATTTAGAGTGACGCTATATACTGTCAGTAAAAAGCAGAAATCATTCCAAGTAACCACAAAAAAATATGCGCGCGCTTTTATTAGCTGTCCTCAAATGAGGACACTGGGCGCTAACCGGTTAAAATAATTTTGTATTCTTTATGTAAAATTAGTTTCTGAACTTCTTATTATTTGCCGTACACTATTTATTTATTTATTAAATAAGAATAATCTACGATTTCTCGACTTTACCTAAACAACCAAGTCTTAAAAAGTCAATTTGAAAAGTAATTGATCTTAGTGCAACAGTTCAACACTTCTGTAGCGATTTGTTTCACATTTTAAAAATTCCCTTCTCTCATTCCAAATATTTAGAATAAGTAAATGTTTTAGGAAAAGTACATGTGTTATTCCAAACTACCATTGGTTTTTCGTGATACAGAATTTCTAGACATACTATTTCTGTTTATATAACAGTCATTACTATGACAGATCTGTCTCGTTTAAAAGACATGACATTAATGAACATAAGAAGGGAATTACGGTGCATTTATTCTCCATTTTAATCCAGCAGATCTTTACATTTGGTTTTGGGAATTTTTATGCTTCGATTTATGTCTATTACGATTTAACGTTATTGGAATATTAAGACTAATGTTAACCTAAGGATATAATGTGTTTCTATTTTTTACTTCTACTACCGTAGGTAATGGAAGTATTGTATTCGGTCTGAAAATTCGATATCGGGTTTTCACCTGATTTACACGTTTTAAGGTCCCCTGAGTCCAAAAAAGTGGTTTTTGGCAATTGGTCAGTGTGTATGTATATGTGTGTGTGTGTGTATGTATGTATGTATGTATGTGGAGAATCTTCTGGCTATTATAGCTCAGAAACTAATAAAGATAGAGCTACGAAACTTTACAACTGAAATACGTCTGGTGTACAGATGAAATTTCCAAATTTTGGTGAAAATTGAAAAACCGGAAGTGGGACCGTAAGTCCGTATCTCAAAAACGGCTCTAACGATTTTCTTCAAACTTGCTATATAAACACATTATTAAATGTCCTTTCGAATGATATAGTTGGTTAGTTCAGGAAAATTGATAGGCGTCCTGTATAAATAGCTCAATTTCAAGCCTCACAAAGGCGTTCCTTTAAAAATGGTTGTACGGATTTTTTTCTCTTATTTTTTACCTCGCTATATGTAAGCTTCGTTTTATAGGTCTTATATGTGTATAAAATTTCTCTTACTGTGAAAATTTTATGTCTCTACTTCTTTAGGTCTTTTTTATGTTTTCTGATCACATTATCTCCCAAAAATACATATAATAAGTGTAATAGCGGATAATGGAAGTCGTGTGGTTGTTTCACACCAGATTTTTTTTTTTTTTTTTTTTTTTTTAACTTAACGATTTTTACTTAAATGTGAATTATGTATAAGTTTTGTCTTTTATCCAGTTCTAGGTTATCATATATATATGGATATTTATAAAATCCATTTGCATCGAAGCGAATTTAGAAGAAACAACAATTGATATGGGAAATAACTGGAGTTACTTGCTAATTCTGCACTTATTAATTCTGATCTCTAAGAAATTTATTTATATTTATCCAAATATTTAATCAGATAATGCGTTTTTGCTCTTTTTTTTTTTTTTTCCAGTCTTTAACTTCACTTGTTTATTGCTGAGTAAAGATGAATTGATTATAAATTTTGAGAAAAAATGTACAGGAATTCTAGAAAACAATTGAGTTGTATGTCCCCACTAATTTTGCATGGTGCAGATCTTTAATAAAATTACTTTTATACTGTTAGAAATTTCAGTTAAAAAATGATTCACTATATGGAGTAAAAATAAAAATTTAAAGAAATAATTTTTCTAAAAATCATATCCACAATTTTTCTGAGAGGTCTCCAAAAACCATTGTCCACCGTCTCCATTTTCCAAAAAATTTAAGAAAAATTTTATAAATGTTGTCTCAGGCGACCTTAAAACATATAAATCAGGTAAAAGCTCGATATTGAATTTTTTTAACCGTATACAATACTTTCATTATCTACGGTAGTTGGATAATGGAAGTAAAAAAGTAACTTTGCTTTCGAAGAAAATATTATTAATATTTTTCTCGAAAAATGTATTCATAATTCGTATCTCTTCTAAAAATATTTTTACACCTGAAATTATGTCATCTGATACAGGTAAAATAGTTTATAAAACGTTGGTGCTTGGAGATTTTACCATTTATATACTCAGAAAATGTACTATGAAGTTTCGTCGCTTTATCTTTATTAGTTTCTGAGATATACAAAGAATTCCCATACATTTACGCACATATATATTCATACATTCATACACACTGACCAATGGGCTCTTCCCATCTGACGTCAGAGGTCACATGATAGAGGAAAAACAAATAGCAGACGAAGTCTTGTTTATCTATAGAGATTGCTGAAATAACATATTTTCTATTCTTATTTTTGATCAATCGTATTTAATAAGTGTTATTTTTTTTATACATCATCATTTTTAATCCATTTTATATCATTATTCATCATCTTTTGTTTGCTGTATACATTTACAATCATCTTTTAGTTTATATTTGTTATGGATGTTCATGAAGAACATGTTAAATACTCTGATTTTTGGTACTCAAATCAGTGACAGTGCAATATCGTACTGCGTAAAGCCATTTAGACCAGTAACTAAGTTAATTAACTTGTTGTAACACCTTTATGCAATTAAATTAAATGAAAACATTTTAAAATTTCAAATTATAATCCATGAACATTCCACAAGAACAAGCTATTATTTATTGCTAGATCAGTTAATGTAACAGTTACACTAGAACATACGAAAATCGATTCTTACGGTTGAAAATAAATAAACACATAAAGTGTTTTTAAAAAATTGTTAAATGTACAAATACAACTGTTCTACTGTTTACAAATGCACAATATTACTTTCATTTTATTTTATATTAAATATTAACATTTATGTTCTTAAGAACAATATTTAAATGAATTCGATTCTCAGAATTGGATTAATCGTTTTCCTCTATCACATGACTGAGCAGTCGAAACTGGGAAGAGACCATTGCGGAAAAACCACATTTTTTGGACTTAAGAGACCCTAAAACATGTAAATCAAATAAAAGCTGGATATCGAACTTTTTGACCGAATGGATTACTTTCATTAACTACGGTACGGTAGTCGGTTAATGGAAGTAAAAAAATAATTTTGCTTCCTAAGAAAATAATATTAACATTTTCCCGAACATTTTATTTATTATTCGCATTTTTTGTAAAAAAAAAAAAAAAAAAAAAAAAAAAAAAAATCCCCACCTCAAAGTATACCATTTGGCACAGGAAAAAAATTAGAGTTAATAAAATGTTGGTATTTGGCGTTTTTACGATTCATATATTCAGAAAATGTTCTCTGAATTTTTATTAGGCTATAAAACAGAGAATTAAGTACACTATATTTTATAAGATAAATATTTGGTTTATTTTTATAATATATGTTTTGCAACTAGCTCAAAGGAGTACAAACTTATAGAGTAGCATATTTTATTATGAAATTATGTGGTAATGAAGAGTAATGGTTACTTACGGTTACTGATGATTACCTTAAAATATTAATGCGTTTATGACCGTGCTTTGCTGACATGGTATTTAAATGCATATGTATTATATTTTTTATGACAGCTTTTGATATACATTTTAAACTTTATTAGAAGTTTGCACGAAGTAGAGAAGAAATAATTTAAAATTTTTCTCATTAAAAATGCAAACATTTTTTGAATTTGTGGAATTGCTGAGATATTTTATGGAAAGGTTTTTTTGGGGAAAAAAAAACGCAATATTTCAGTTCTAATGCTATTATTTAAAGATAATTCGATTGAAAAAACTATACGAATGATTCAAATTAAAACCTAAAATGGAGCCTATTTAAATTTCTTGTGTGCCATGCAAGAAAGAAATGTGTACATCATAACAGGTGGTGCTGTTTTATAAAATGGTATAGAAGAAACCTTTGTGATGGTCAGGTGTTAATTATTATTACTATTAGGATTATTATTATTATGATTCTTCTTACTGTTAAAGATTTAAATTGAAAGGATTTTTTTTTAAATATATTTCCGAGTACAAAATATCTAAAACTTTGAAACGCAAGATATTTTATTTAAATTTCTTACGAGCTATGCAAAGTAAAAAGATTATAGCTAAATTAGCTTAAATTCTCCCAAATTCAAAATCCAAATTTTTTTGGATTTCATTATAATTAAGACTGAAATTTTACCATAATTATAAAGCAGTTAAAAAGCATATACAACATATTAAACAAACTTGGGATGTATGGTCATTTAACGGAAATCTAATTCACTAAAAATATATACGAGGAAATTTCGCTACAATATAAAGCAGTTAAAAATATTTTAATGTTAAAAGAAAATTGAATCAGATAACTTAAATAAATATAAAATACTAGTAGGCTACGCCCGCTTCGCTGGTCACTATTTTTAAATGAATCCCTATAATTAATGAATTCTCAAAATTGCATTAATTTTTATCATGTGAAATAAAGAGAAAAAAAATTGTCATCGAGAAAAATGTCGCACCGGTTCCCCACTGCCTTCGGTAGCGCAAGCCATTAGGCGCTGCGCGTGCGCATTTATGTTCGACACACTTAATGAATTACTATATTATCGTAAGGGAAAAACATAAATATAAAATACAAAAAAATTCTCTCATCGGTGGAATAATCGGTCCGGGCCCGAACTGACTGCGGCCCCCACGCGTGCAAGTCGCGCGTGTTTCTTTGCCCACCGTTCCCGCCTCTCCTAATTATTTTACGCCTTCAAAAATATTCGCTATCGTTTTCTTGGGCTTTTAAACCTAATAATATTAATTTCTAACGTTCTATCTGAATTTCTTTATTTTTGTCCCTGCGCCCGCCCCCTTCCCGCCTTCGTAATAATTCTATACTTTCGAAAATATCCGCAATCCTTTTACCGGGCCTTAAAATCTAATAATACTAATTTTCAACTCTCTAACTCTCATTTCTATTTTTTTGCCCCTTCGCGCCCCCCTTCCCGTCTATCATAATAATTTTGCAAATTCGAAAATATAAGCAATCGATTTGTAGGTATCAAAAACCTCTATGTACCAATTTTGAACGTTCTGACTCTAATTTTATTTTTTTCTTGCCTGTCCTAATAACTTTGTACAAAATTTTTCAGCTCAGCGTATCGGGTAAGATATTTAGACGCTATCATACTTTAAATAATTTAAACCCATAGGTCATAAAGTTAAAGAATTTTCTGTTGTCACCCTGTAAAAATGTATAACTGCTAGATTCATTAAAATGTATATAGTTCATGCGACGGTGACCTATAACATGTATGTAAGTTTAAAGCTCAATCGAATAATGCATTTAGAAATATCGTATTCACTCATAGATATACATACACACACACACACACACTCAGACATACATACATTACCGTAAAAAATAGCAAAAATGAACTCAGGGGATTTAAAAACTTATATATACACCAAAAGGGCAAAATCGAATTTTTATCATGATTACAATATTTTCCTTGTATAATATATGTTTATATGTTCGAAAAGTAAAAAAGAAAAAAAAATGTATAAATGATAATATTGTCTCAATTTATCAAATATTTATGCTCCTTATTTTCTCTCGAATTAAATGAAATACTTTACTTTTAATATGGTCAGTAGTTCTATTTATTATGAAAAACCTTTAATACAATCTTATTGTAAATATTTTTTACGATTGGTATACTTAAAAGAATCTGTTTTTATTATATAATAAAACAGATAATAAAGTAGTTTTACTTTTAGAGAAGCTAAATACTATGTAATTTTTATAATCCGAAAGTTATGTTTGATTGAAAGTAATTTGTGTTCGTAAACGTGTTACTAACATAATAAAAAAGCAATTACTTTTATTTAATATAATAGTCAACATCAAATAAATATACAAGAGATCAAATGAATTTTCCTCTGGATAATGGTAGTTTATGCAACACATTTATGATTATTGAATTATAGAAATTTATTCGATATCCATCACCACGCCTCTTGTTTAATTCACAACTAATTTAAAGAGTAGTTTAAATAGTACAATGAATACAAAATATATGAGCAAAAATATAGTGGTCTAATGATACTTTAATTAGTGTACTATTCTGCATTAAGTAAATACATAAACAACAAATATATTTTAATTTTAATTTCGATAATATTTGCAATAATAATAATAAACTTTTTAGATACATATTTCATATTTAATCAAATTTAATTAAAAAAGCTATATATTCTTAATACTAAAAGCCCAAGTTTTCCGGAGATAAGGCTTGAGACTGATGTCATAGCAGATAAAGAAATGTATTGAATTAAATAAAATTTTACCCATGTTTTGAAAAAATTAAATATTTTTGAAATATTTGCAATAATAATAATAAACTTTTTAGATACATATTTCATATTTAATCAATATTTAATTAATAAAAAATCTATATATTCTTAATACTAAAACCCCAAGTTTTCCGGAGATAAGGCTCGAGACTCATGTCATAGCAGCTAAAGCAATGTATTGAATTAAATAAAATTTTATCCATGTTTTGAAAAAAATTACATATTTTTGAAAAAGTTTAATTTTTTAGAAAAATCGATGTTTGTATTGAAAACAGAAAAAAAAGTTTTATTCGTGTTTTTAATTAAATTAAATAAGAAGAAAAGATAATTAATAAAGAAAGAAACATGATTAAAATAAATGTACCGTTTGTGTTACTTAGGTCTAATTGGATTTGTTATAATATAAAAGAAATTGTCTATTAAAACATATCATGTTTATGAACAATTTAAACTGTCATAAGGGGAAAGAAGTAGTAAATTTGCGGTATTTATTATCCCGTCAACAAATAATTTAACGACGACTTTGATGGATTTTCTTTAAAGAGTATTTTTATATAATTACAAGATAAAAAGAACTTTTTATATACCATGTTTTTAAATTTTTTGTTGAATCATATAAACGCTACCGAAGGCAATGGGGACCCGAAGTAATTGGTTAAAAGTATGAAAAAAATGCACTGCATCATGTTCTGAGCTATTCCGAAAAATTTAAATGTCTAGCTAGTCGGGAAGTTATATGAATGTTGAATCATATAAACACTACCGAAGGCAGCGGGGACCCAAAACAATTGGCTAAAAGTATTTGAAAAATGCATTGCCATCGTGTTCTGATTTATTCTGAAAGTTTCAAATGTCTAGCTAGTCGGGAAGTTCCTTAAAAATCGATTGTAAGATTTGCACTGGACAAACTAACAAACAAACAGATAAACAAACAAACACCAAACAAGAATCGAAGTTAATAAAAAAGATGGTAAAATAATTAAGGATATTCGGCACTTTTGACTTGTCACCACTGAAGTAGTTATAAAAAGCACCCTAGAGATGGGCGTTTAAAAGGAATAAGAAAAAAAAAAAAAAAAAATTGAATGAACATCATAAAATGCATCAGTTCTAAACAATTGTTTCCGGTCGAAAAAACTAAGCGAAGAAACTAAGCACGAGTGCTGCGGGTGAATTGCCGCTTTGTTTGCGCTTTCACGCCTACTTTGTTCGCTTGACGGGTTGTGTTTTCTTTCGACCCGAAACAATTGTTGCGAGGTCTTGCATTTTATGGTGTTTATTCAAAGTTTTGTACATATTACCATTGATATAGTTTTCATCAAAAATTTTATATTTCCCTTTAATATTTATAATTTGAACTTTATTAGATTTGTTCAATAAAATATAAGTTCAGGTAACAGTTCTTATGGTTTTATGTGTACTTTATTTTTTTTTTTTAATTTTTTTTTTTTTTTTATACATATATAGATTTGAAATCTTTAAATTGCACTTTTCCAGTTTGCATTTTTTATGAATTCATGCTCTTGAAAATGCTAAAACTTATAAATATATTAAAAAAAAGAGACATATTTTTGGATGTTTAGTAGAACTTAAAAGAATTAGGGATGAATTTTTATCAATTAGTTTTTGAAAAAAAAAAATAAATAAATAAATAAAAAAATAAATAAATAAATAAAAGTTTATGTTTACATAATAAAAATTTGCTAAAGAAAAAAAAAAAAAAAAAAAAAAAAACACGTTATTTTTAATATATATTTTTTTAAAGATATTGCAAAATCCATCTTTAATTATTTTAAATAGGTTCTGTTAAACATGCAAGAAATATATTAAGTCTTTTCTTAAATATCTGCAGAAGTTTTAGCATTTTAAAGATCATGAATTCATGGGAAAAAAAAAAAAAAAAATGCAAACTTAGAAAATGCAATTTAAAGATTTCAAATCTGTAAAGAATATATCAAAACCACAAATTGTTGCCTGAATATAAATATATTTTATTGAGCGAACCTAATATAGTTCGATTTATAAATATTAAATAGAACAATAAGTTTTTTTTAAATCAAATCTACTTCAACGGTGCGAAATCAAAGCTGCCAAGTCCCCTTAAACTTAAACTAAATTTCTTTACTCTAATTTTCTTATTTTAATTACAAAAAAAATCTGGAGTGATTCCACTCGACTTTCCGAACATTGAATAATTAACAGTTTTGTAGTTAAAGTAAAGAAAGATTAGTTGTTAAACAAACAAAAGAGAGAAAACCACAATAGAGTGTTTGAGTATTTTTCGCCATATATTACACGATGTTTTATTTAACGCTACTGAACTTTGAGTCCATAGATCATAATGACAAAGAATTTTTCATTGTGTCCCTGCAAAAACCTATAAAAGCTAGATTCACCAAAATGCTTAAAGTTAGTGCAACAGGGATTTATAATATTCATATAAATTTTCAGCTCAATTGAATAAGGCGTTTAGATGCTATCACACTTTTAAAAATTTGGTCCCATAGGCCATAATGATAAAGAATTTTTTTTTCTGTCCCTGTAAAAAAAATTGTAAGTGCTAAATTGACCAAAATCTATACAGTTGGTGCAACTGTGGCCTATAACATGTGTACAAGTTTTTTGCTCAGATTAATAAGGCGTTTAGACGCTATCACGCTTTTAAAAATTTGGCCCTATAGGCCATAATGATAAAGAATTTTTTTTTTTTTGTGCCCCTGTAAAAAAAAAAAAACTATAAGTGCAAGATTCACCAAAATCAATAGGGTTCGTACTATGGTGACTTACAATATACGTACCAACTTTCAGCTTATTCGAACAAAGCGTTTATACGCTAGCGTGTTCACTCACAGACATACACACACATACATACACACATACATACACACATCATCGTAAAAATAGGGAAAACGGACTCAGGGTACCTCGAAACGTATGGAATTATCAAAATCTCAAATTCGGATTTTTGACATGATTACAATACTTTCCTCACTGTAGTGTTCGGAAAGTAAAAAGAGTTACATATTGAATAACCATCTTTTATTACTTGACTATTTATTAGGATATTTAGCTTCTGTTTTTGATTAGGTGAATGTTGCTTGCTCGATGATAAGCATGCAGCAAATTTGGTTCATTTGAAAATATTGATATTAGGCGAGCGAAGGCCGATTAATAATATAATTAATATTAAAAATCTATGAAAAATGTAATAATCTAATAATATCTCTATTAATATAGAATAGTCTAAATTAAGTAAATACACAAGAAAGAAAATAGATTTCTCACCTAAACTGTCGATAATTCAAGCAATACCGTTAAAAATTTTATATCTAAATTACACATTTTGAGTACAATCAATAGAATTAGACGATAATCTATTTATATAGAGAATACGTTTACTTAATTTATCCGGTTTTATGGCCTGTGAAATTAACTTAGAGATATTTAGTTTCTTTAATGGATTTAAGAGTTATATTAACCACGTTATCCTGCGTTGGATTAGAGAATTTTATTCCAGAGATTATACATGAATACCTAATTGTTTATAGTTATTTGGTACGCATTTAGTTTCGTTTTTCGAATTACATACAGGGTGATTATATTTAAAATTGATTTCCAAACAGTATAATTTTAAAACTTCTGGTCAGAATAACTTGATATTTGAAATAATCTATTTAAAAAACTTTTAAAACCCAAATTCTTATTATAGTGTATCATATAAATCTTTCGAAGTTAGAATAAAATTTAATTTGCAAAAGAAAAAAAAAAACTTTTTTGTTTATTAACCAAAATTGAGGAAATTTGAACTGTGTTAAGAAAAGAGAAATTATTTCTTAAAATTCACAATAGATGGCAGCACCACACGATTGCCTACAAATTTTGTGATTTTATTTTCTGATTAAGTGTGCCGATTTTAATTATAGTGTGCCGTAGTGAGGCACCTTTTTATTATTTTTTTAGTTTATTATTATTTTTTTTATATTATAACTTAACATTTTACTGATTTGGTTAATGTTTATGTGTTTTTCCTAATCATTTTTATTTTGTATTGTTAGTTGTTTCATTGACATTTTAGTGAATATTCCGCCCAACAGAGGGCGCTTGTAGTCCACAAAAAATTCTTTTTTGCTTCTAGAAAGAGATGTAAGAAAAAGGCTTCTTAAAAAGCTCTTCAAAAATTCTTAGAATGTCTGTGTAGTCAACGATAAATTTTCTTTTATCAATTGACATCTTTTCTACTAATTGTCTGCAAAAATTAACACTCCGGACCTTCAGATAATCGAACGCGTGACCACCGGATTACTAACATAACGCTCTCACCAACTGAGCCACGGAAAGACAATTGAAAAAGCTTGCATTTACCTTAAAATAGAGGCGCATTTTTTATTTGGTTGAGATTCACAAACATACCGTAGTGAATGACTGTAAGTACATAAGAATTTGGGGAAAATTAGCTAAAAAATGTTCTTATAGATGGCGCTGTCAGGGTAATGTCAGGGGAAGAGCCTAAGTGGATTCATTAAACACATGAATGTTGTTAGCAATACAATAGAATAACAGGAAACAATAGACTCCAAAGGTTCACGACAATTTATGATATTATTATTATTATTATTATTATTTTAAGAAAAAAGACAAAAATACATATTAACTGCAGAAATAGTAATAGTGAGAAGAGAAAAAGAAGAGCTTCGTGAAACAAACACCTTACAAATGATTAACGACCATTTTTGAACTTTTTTTTTTTTCTTTGCCAAACAAAATTCCATCGCCTCACGGTTGTTCCGATAAAATATCAAGTCGTTCTGACAAGTAGTTTAAAAATTATGTCGTTTTGAAATCGTAACTTTAATCGTAATCGCCCTGTATATTGAAAGAATTGAAGAGGGAATACAAAGGCGGGTGTAAAACTAGCTTGATAAAATGTGACATATGAAGTGAATAACATATCAACTAAGAATTACTTTGACAAAACAGTCAGAACCGATCTTGAATTTAATTAAGTTTCATTCGATCAAGTTTTAAATTTTGGCCTTTTTTTTTTTTCTTACACACTTAATATTCTATTACTAATAGATGAACTACTAATATATCTCTTTGAGTAGTGCAGATAACAGACTCACAAACACACAAACCAAAATACACAAAGATTGACCACTAAAAACATAAATTTTGAATTCAGGGGACCTCAAAACGTGTAAATATAACTAAAATTTTATTTTCAAAAATTGACCTATAAAATTACGTGCGTAGGTAACAAATGTAAAAAAAAAAAATTAATTAATTAATTAATAAAAAAAAAAAAATTATTAAATATGCAAAGAATTTTGAGATTTATAATTATAAGAAAAAAAAAAAAAAAAAAAACTTTTTATGTACCATGTTTTAAATTTTCTGATGAATCATAGAGCTCTTATCAATGTGCATAAAATTTTTAAAGTGATAATGACGTCAATTTTTGTGAGATGCATCATTTAACTTTTTATAATTTTTTAACGTTCACGTTTAATTAAATGTATTTATTTTTAGGTCGAAAGAAAATGAAATCGTAAATTTTTTTTGGCAACAATTAAATTATAGTTAATATTTTAATGGCTATTTTAACGCTATTAGGATGTTATTATTTTCATATTTTAATTAATTATAAGAAAACTAATCAAAAATTCGAAAATCAGACTTCGAAGTATTGTGTTATCACCGGATTCTGAGCTACAGTGAAAGTTTCAATTGTCTAGCTAGTAGGGAAGTTAGTTAAAATTCGATTGGAAGATTTGTACCGGACAAACAAACAAACAAACAAGAATATAAGTTAATAAAAACATGGTAAAATGCACAAATATTGACCAATAAAAACATGATTTTCGAATTCAGGGGACCTCAAAATGTGTAAATATAACTAAAATTTAATTTTCAAAATTTGTCCTAAAAAAATACATGCGTAGGTAACAAATGTAAAAAAAAAAAAAAAAAAAAACTATAACTTAAAATGCAAAGAATTTTGAGATAGTAATATTGTTTTTAACACGCTTTTATTTGCTTCACCTGTATGTATGTTTGTATGTATGTTTGTAACCGCTCTGGGAGCAAACAAAAAATCTATATGTTATAAAAAGACTTTCCCTACTTGAACGCTGTGGCTTTGAGGTAAAGCTCCGGGCTACGAACCTAAAGGTCTAACGTTCGAGCGCAGTCAGGGGAGATTTTTAAAAAATGGTTTTTGTTTAATTCTAAATTATTTATTTCTCATTCCTTCATTATGTTATTTATTCAGTTAATATTACGTAATTTCTAGACTTTTTAACACGTTTTTATTCATTTGACATGATGTAACTATTAATGTATGTAACGGAATCTTGGAAATCAATTTTCGGTTGCTTCTGGTCGTCCGATTGACCTGAAATTTTGCACACGACTTCATTATCGATGACAATACTATTTACAAGTATTTCCAGACGCCTATCTCTTCAGGGGCAGGTTCCAGGGGCAATGTATTAAGTAAAAACCCTATTTTTTTTTTAAAACTTTAAAATCATTATTATTATTATTATTTTTAAAGATTTAAAATTATGTAAATAATTTATTCGTGTGGTGTGTCACTCACACGATTTTCTCTTACCCTCCATTTTAATGCTATAAAGATGGATATTTTGTGCTTTTTAGTTCACATTTCAATAAAAGCGTGTTCTTTAATTTTTTTTAAAAGTATAATGTTATTATTTGCTTTAATCCCTTATTTACCAAAAGTACTTCAAAATACCATCAGTTAAAAAAGCTTATAAAGTAAAATTCGTGAAAGAAATGTCAAAGATATTTATAAGAATAGTACGTATATACCTCACTTTAATCTCACAACATGGCACTAGATGCTACATGCAGCCGTTTTTGTTCCAGAAGGGATTTTATAGAGTGCTCACGCTATTTTTTGCAAGATCTTTACGTGGGCAGTAGTTAATTCCTATTTACTTCAAGAATTTTCCACCAATATTAGAAACAATTAATTGAAATTTTATTTTTCCGACTGAGTGAAAATAATGCCTGGACCGGGAGTCGAACCCCGGATCTTTGACTTACAAGGTCAAGGCTCTATCAATTGAGCTATCCAGGCCAACAACCTTTAGGCAGAAACATCTGGTCTATCATGTAGATAGCTCGACAGAAATAAGCCGCAGGTAATGGAAAACACCATTAAACAACAATGGGTGAACGAAATACAATTTTTATTAAAATCACACAATCAACTGATTGGACGAAATTTTAATAAAAAATGTATTTCTTTCTCCCATTGTTTAATGGTGTTTTCGATTACCTGCGGCTTATTTCTGTCGAGCTATCTACATGATAGACCAGACGTTTCTGCCTAAAGGTTGTCTGAGTGAGTAAAGCCGACCAGTTGTTGGCCTGGATAGCTCAACTGGTAGAGCCTTGACCTTGTAAGTCAAAGATCCGGGGTTCGACTCCCGGTCCAGGCATTATTTTCACTCAGTCGGAAAAATAAAATTTCAATAAATATGATTTTCTTCCACAGTTGATTGTGTGATTGTAATAAAAATTGTATTAGAAACAATGTAAGTAACTTAAAATATAAATATTTTTTTTTACACTTTTTTGAGGTCCAACTACCTTTTTCGACCACTATGTACCAGGGTTACACAAAAGTGCCACCTCACAAAATCCTCATTAATTACTATGATAAGGTAATATGCATAATTTTTATTGCATATATCTTTAAATAATACTTTAAAGTAAATGAAACTACAGTAACCGCCGCTTAACAAATTCACTGGTTAATAAAATCAGCCGCTTAATCTGATCCTATTGCCAGGACAGAAATCAAATCCATACAAAATACATTTAAAACCGTTGCTTAATAAAATCAGCATCGCCGGTTAATAAACCCAAAAAATTCTCCTTGTCAACAAAAATATCATTTCTGCACACTAAAAAAAATTTTTTTTTAAAGATACAAAAAGAAATATATATGTGGTATCGAGCCCTTACTTCCCCTAACATTGGAATCCAAAGCTGCCCAGTTTCCTTTTGCCGTAGCCTGTGACTCCGAAGCGGGATGAACTAGCGATTGACGGAGAGCGCAGAATATTAGCGGAACAACGTTACTGTGACGTAGACGGGCGCTGCTTCCGGAACGCACGTCTGCTAAGAGCGTTCGGAAAGAGAAGTTCAGTCGACGGACGGATGACAAGGACGACACATCGACGAGTGCGCCTCTTGTTTTCGATGACATTTTAGCCATGCCGGAGCAAAGTGCGAGACCGCGTACTTTTGTTAGAATAACTGAAAACAGAAGTAATGAGTGATTTGTTTATGCCACGAACTGTGCTAATTGAACTATTAATCGAACATTTGATCAGCAGTACTACTTTAATTCATATTAATGTTTTCTGTAAATATTTGTATATAATACCTTAATTTTCTACTAAATTTTAAATGATTAGTAATTAATTGAATTAGTAGTTTGTGTTTTAAAGGCCCACATAAATCGGCTCCTACATATATAAATATTGAAAACGAAATTAAAGCACAACAATCCCGCCGTTATCTCTAATTGTCGAAAACTTTAAACTTGCTGCATAGTTACAAATTAAACACGCTCCATAACTTATCTCCGTAAAAATGTCAAGAAACGTATTCTTCAAAGCACAGTAATAAGTCACAAACTTGATTTGATTTGCAAATGATATATAGGGTAAGTGCACCAGTGATTGACACTTTTAGAGCAATCTCTGATGTTTTAAATGTTCTAGTCGTCAGAAAATATTTTTAGAAATCTCAAATTAGTACATATGGCATGAAAGACATTCAGAACCACATATATGTTAAAATATATACATTTGATAACAATTATTTTTTTTTAAATAAATTTTTATTTGACACCCACTCAATGTTCCAGTAATTGACACTGCCAGTTTTTCATTTTATCAGTAATTGGCCTCCCTATGCTCCAGTGTTTGACACTGCTAGTTATTCATTTTACCAGTTATTAGCATCCTATGCTCCAGTGTTTGACATAAAATGTTAAAATTCTTATATGTAAAATGTATGATTTTATGATTTTTCTTATTTATTAGTTATTTCGGGATAGGTGTCAATGACTGGAACATGCCAATCACTGGAGCACCTACTCTATATTTTAAATTTTTAATTATTAAAAGATAATTTCTAGTTCTTATTTTGAAATAACTATAAATCAGGAGGTTTAAACGGAAAGGCTTTAAATTTATAAGAAAAGCGTGAACGTTTTGGTAAAGTATAGATGATTTTCCTCAAACAAAAGAGCATAGGAACATGGAATGTGTTTCATTTTTTTTTTTTTTTTTTTTTTTAATCGAATGAACAATTAATTATCTATCAAAAATTAATCAATACTAGAAAACCCGTGAGAAATATTCACACTTTATTTCTTTTCTTATTTACCTTTAAAATTTGAAACTCATAAATGTTACACCGATTTCATCACCTAATGAAAATTCTAATTTACCAGAAGCCAAATTATTATTAAAACCAAATTAATATTGCACAATAGTGAAACCAAAATCATTCAAAGAAAGGTTTCTAAATAAAATTCATGGTTCACGACCCAATTTTCATACTTTCACAGGCAGTACAGTTTTAATATAGGACTCCTACGACGCCTTTTAAATTTTTGTCGTCATGTTGGCGATGATTTTTTATTAATTTTGGTGTATATATATATATATATATATATTGTTTAAAAATAAATAAAATAACATAAAATAATTCCTATTTTGATTATATTTTTTATGATTGTGTTTTTTAGTCAATTTATGACACAAAAGTTCATATTCTGTGTATATTTTTAAAATATTGCTAGGTTTAAAATAACGCTTGCAAAGATTCTGAAGAAACAACTGTTAAAAATATTTTTTTTTCGTAAAATAATCTTATCAGACAAATGTCATCATTTTTCCTTATTAGAATATTGAGCTAAGTCCGCTTGCTTAAATATTGTCCATGTATAAATATTATTATTTTTTTTTTAATCCTCGCGTATCGTATCGTTTCGACAAAAAATAATTGAAACTGGTCTACGTTAGAGAAATATTATATAGATTTTTTATTAGCTTCATTATTCGCTACCTCTTGAAATTTCTTTCCAAATTCAGGGAAGTTATACATTTTTCTTGCGTGCAGGAACGTTTGCCGGATATAAAAATCAGCCACTTAATAAAGTCATTTGGCTTAGGACGAATGTAGTTTTAATAAGCGGCAGGTACTGTATATGTTTCGAATACAGTTTTTGTTCTGTTTCATTATGCAGTAAATAAAGGGTTAAAATATTTATGTATAAAATTCTAAATAAAAATGGTTAATACACATTAAAGTAGCATACCGTGTATGTAAAATGCATATTTAAATACCAATATATTATATTTTTTGTCTAATTTTACTAATTACATTTATAATTAAATGTCAGAATGTATTATTTTTTTAACTAAATATGTAATTGATTTTTGTCAACAAATTTGATTAAAAAATAACGTTTTAATCTAAATAATATAAATAAGTAAAAATTTTAAACAGAACTTTTGACACATTTTTCATCTCTTAATTAAAATGGCTTTTAGTTTTATAGCTATTCATATTTAAAACTATTTTCCATAACTTGTCACGCGCTGTTTCAAATTTAATTACTTTGTATTTCAACCTTTTAATAGATACAAAAGTTAAATTAACGAAGTTAAGCTTCTGAACAGAGTGTTAAATTAGGTCATTTAACATCCAAAATTGAGTTTAAATATTTAATACGGGATAACTTTTAAATGACTGGTTGTTTATTTTTTGCAAATATTTCTAAATTTAAATGAAAAAAAAAGAAAAGACAAATTCTGTTTATTTTCTTTATAAACCGAATTTAATTTAGTACTACAGAATTTATTTTAATGCATTCTTCCGTATAAAGATATG